>CABFWB010003906.1:24547-44720 GCA_902151455.1 Timema bartmani | reverse complement strand
CCCCCCCCAAGTCTTATTACCTTTCCGGGCTTTCAATATATAATATATAATGACGTTTATGAAGTAGAGTTCATGGAAGTAGAGTGAGAAACCAACTAGGGAAAACTATCTTAACAGCCTACGCAACCGAGATATCTGAACTCCATCCTTCTTTATCACCGACAAACCAGATTTAGTGATGTAGACATTATTTTGTTTGTGGTTGTCTAATTGTACAAATTCTAAAATTGATAGTTATAGCACACACGACTCACAAGTCATATACATAATATATATTTACTCCTAAATAACACGACCAACTCAAACACACATAGTAAATTAATGTCTTTATCACACTCACCTGTATTTATTGTTTAGCACCACGTCTTACTACCTATTCAGGTTATTCACATAGTTACTAATCACGATAATGGGTTATGGATGAGGATGGTTGAATTAAAAGTATAAGTGTTCCCGCATGTGCATAGATGGATAGAAGAAAACCATTTTGAAAAAATAAAACCTAAATATACTCGAACGGGGCTAGAATTTCAATCTTCCTAAAATCGTCAAGCCCAGTCTCAAATAGTAGGGATGCCTAGACCATGTGCCCACCAAAGCGGGTAACCTGGAATCAAACCAACGTACCCTACACCATTGGTCCAAACTAGTTACATAGCCACAAGAAAGGGCAGTAAGAGTCAATCTTCCCAATAGAGGGATAAGACGTAACTCTTGCAATAAACTGGACTTCCGATGATCGAAGAGATTAGGGCTCTAATTTCAGCCAGGTGTTTACTGAATTGATATTCCCTCCAAGTGAATGTGGGTACATTTCCTCATAATTATCTCTTTTTAAGTTTTTTATCCCCCCTCCTACTACTTTTTAGGTTATACCTATATACAATAGTTACTTTAATGGGTTAAGGAGGAAGAAGGAAGCATTTTAGAGGTAATCTACCCAAATTTGCGTGGAAGGAGATTGGGAAACCATTTAGGGCAAACCACCCTCAATATACAAGACTGAGAATTGTGTCCCGATCTCCTTGTCATCAGCAGGCCAGTCTAACATGATAGTGACTGACGTCTTGGACCCGCGCTGGACAACCCTGTCGCCAATCACCAAAAGTGGCTGCTGCTTTTCAGACAAAAGGATTGAAAAATGTTTCATCACTCGAACAATTTTTATTATTCGCGTTTGAGGCAGTTGTAACTTAGTTGTCAAAGAGAACATGTCTTTAATAAACCTGTTCAAACAGTGTGTGTTGTTTTAAATGTTCGATTCAACAACCTAATTTTTAGATTTTTACACAATGTGGTGAATTTCACTTCTCATTATCCACATTTGAGACTGTATTATCAATTAATATGTTGCCCACCTTTGCCTTGAACCATTTAGACACTGAAGCGTGTCCCTTATTCATACTTATCCAATTAGTTGAAAGTGTAAAGGTAGACTGAAAGGGTAGAAAGACACGGTACAGAGAAAATAAATTAAAGTGTTTAATCATATGAACGTATTGCCGTTACTTGATGATCTCCCCCCATCCATTCAAGATCGAGGCTGATTGAAGTCGTGTCATGTTACCGTGGTGGACCGCGGTGTTACCGAGGCTTGTATGCGGTAACACACACACTGTTTATGACGAGATGTTAACCACAATGGGAGCCCTACGCCGTGCGCCTGCGCGAACAACTAACAATAAACGAAAAAACAATACAAGTTTATGTGCCTCGTTTTACTGGACGCGATGCGGTCTATCTCACGTTCCACACGCGGCAGAATTTAACCTCGATACCGGAAATATGCATGGTAGTGTTTACCAGCGGCGCACCCACATATTTACTCGGGGAAAGGGGGTATGTACAATGAATCTCAGGTATTATACCTGCACATTAATCCTTTTGGGAGTTTTAGGGTAACTTTCAAATATGTGCAGGTTTTCTTTCTAAGTATCAAGATGTAAGCCTGTTCTTGAAATGTATCATTTTATTTCGACAAATATGCAGTGCTCTATATTTAAGTTCGACAGATATTCATTGCTCTATATTTTAGTTCTACAGATATTCAGTGCTCTATATTTTAGTTCGACAGATATTCAGTGCTCTATATTTCAGTTCTACAGATATTCATTGCTCTATATTTTAGTTCTACAGATATTCATTGCTCTATATTTTAGTTCGACAGATATTCAGTGCTCTATATATTATTTGGACATATATCTAGTGCTCTATATTTTATCTCGACATATATTCTGTGCTCTATATTTTAGTCCTATTTAATATATTTGGAAACATGGTCAAGCTCACTCAGCCTCATCAGGGCAAATGAGTAGCTACTTAAATCGAAAAGTAGCGTCTCCGATCTAAAAAACTGAGGTTAAAGGCTGGAGTGTTCGCTGTGCTGTCCACATGACACCCTCTATCCCCATAATCTGGCATTATCTTCATTAGAAGATGGAAGCCGCTCGGTCAGTGAAGCTCAATTGCAGGTCGATGCCATGGAGTGTTTTTTTAAATACTCGAATATTTTAACTTTTACTATAATCATGTGAGCTCTGACACACCGCTCCTGATCCAATGTGTATACTTGTTGTAGCCACAAACTAAAGAGTATGATCCTTAAAGATAATAAGACCCAAATTTTCTTAACCTTACCATGTAAATCAAATTAAACGTGTAATTCTGTTTCAGGATATGTTTAGTGTTTTCTCTGCTGAATTACATACAACAACTTATTTAACAAGTTTTACGTTGCTTTAGAGCATCATATACAAAGTTTCATGATGACATAGCAGACCTTACAACACGATAAAAGAGGAGTGTTGAATAATACTTTCCAGACAAGGGTGGAACCAGCAACCAGATCAATTCCTGTGGCCACCAAGATCAGTCAACCAACCTCTACGAGATGTGATTCCCGCGGCAGGGAATCGTCGTCCCATAGTTGACTATAACAAAATTGAATATGGCCCTATGTTTCTTATGAGAGAACAAGGCTCAGAAAAACAAAAAGTTGAGTCGAGTCGAAGGTGAGTTGGTTTGCTATCTTCTTTGGTACAAACCATCGCAACTACTACTCCGCTCAGACTCATTCTTTGATTAGAGCCTATGACATTAGGAGCAATCATCCATACCTTTAACACCAACCTCTAAAAGACGCACCTCCAGGAGACGATATTGGGACCCCTGGTTAAACACGTCCATCTCCGTGGTCCAATAGTGTAGTGCTTGACTTGGTCCACTGCCAGAGAACATTAATTAAAAATCATACTGTCTAAGAATATATCTGAATTCTTACTACCATGTTCCTCACCCAGAGGAGTTGTGTGGATTGTATAGTGATGTTAGTTTGAGAAATATATGGATAAATATTAATATTTATAAATTATTTTTTTAGAACATATATGCATCTCACACATCTATCCCTTAGTTGATCTCAGCCTATTGCAGTTTCCTAGCACTCATATCCATCTCACACATCTATCCCTTAGTTCATCTCAGCTTATTGCAGTTTTTTAGAACACATCTTTACCACACTCATTGCTAATACACCTCATCTTGCCGCAGTTTCTTAGCGCACGTCTGTACCTAGCATTCCCAAGAGCATGCATGCTCACACTTGGCAGCCACCTCTCGACCAAATAGCTCTCTATTTTTTGTTTGTAATTGTAATTTTTTTTTCATTCCTTCCTTTTCACTCTACTTTCTTCAGACCATATGTGAATGCATCGTACGGGTAAATCAATAGAATCGTGACTTAGAAGTAATTTCTCTTCTTAGTTCCTGAATTACATCGCAGTGCTCTGTTTTATTCATTGGACTGAGAGTTTTTATTATTCCCCTGTATCTCCTTCATTCAATCAACTACTGTTTGTTTATGGTTAAGAGAGTATCGAGCGCTGTTGCCAAACCTTCAGAACGTGATCGAAACACTTGGCCACTTACACTAGAATGTTCACCTGAAGAAACTTATCTGACAGCTGGCAAAGTAAATACATAGATCTACTTCCACGTATTCATACGTCAAGTAATGTAATATGTAGCTGTCACTTTTGAAAGATAGTATAAATAACTTTTTTTTATCCATGCGTCTCACTACCCATTTGGGTTGTAGGTATAATATATACTAATAATGCTAATGTGTAAAGGAGGAGGAGGATTGTATTTAGAGAAAGTGTGCTTGAATTTGTGTGGTGAGATAAGGGTAGACCATCTAGAAAAGAGCAAATTCAGTACACTCCACCGGGGTTTGAACCCCAATCTCCCCATCATGGGTAGTCTGGTCTATTGCTAGAATGACACCATCTTAGACAGAAGTAGCCTTTGTATCAAAAAGAATACTTGCTAGAGCGATCATCAAAGTGTTTGCACTAATATTATAAATATACAATAGCGACAGTCCGATTTTACAAGGCATGACAGTAAAAAAAAATAAAAAAATCACATGTTCTGACCTAATTCGGTGGCCGCATGGTTTAATAAGATGCTACTCTCACAGTAGAATAGACTGTTAATGACGGGGAGATCGAGGTTCAAATCTCGGTTGGAGGAAGCATTTTACAAACTGTATTTGCATTATACCTCCAAGAAAATGCGGTCATTAATAAGCGTGTAAGCCGAACCGGTAGTAAGACGTGGTGCTAAAAAAAATTAAAATACATATTCTGGCTGCTCCTTTGGCAAATGTCCTTTATAAAGATTTGAAAAAATTGGCAATCCTTTTTACTGATGATATTTTTACTATAAAAAACAATAAATAATATTATAAAGTTGCCTCACGGAGCCTGAGATAGCCATGGACGACCATAGTATGAAGAAATGATGGCTTAGAACATGCAGTCACCGAAGTTGGCTAGCAATAACTATATCCGGCCCCGTTGTGTAGTGGTCAATGTAGCTGTCTATGAGCCGAGGGGTCAAGGGCTCGATACCCGGCTGGTATTTTAGGTATTTTTCCCTTAAATGGAATGATCCCAGCGGTCACCAGGGTTTGTTTGATTAAGTTTATGTCAGGTTAAGACTCACACAGCTTCATAATTACTATCATAACAACATACCATTGTAGTACGACGTGTAGACAACCTCCAACATATATACCCTGGGCAACGTTCTGTGCCACCAGAGCAGCAAATAGTCTACATACAGGGGACAGAACAGAATGTCAAGTCTCTCCCGGTCATATATGCCATACGCTTAAAAAAATAAAAATATTATTGTTATAAGCAAAAAAATCACTTTCTTAAAGTGTATTCCTACCAAAAATATGAATATAGTTATAAAGAAAAATTAAGGTGGAGTTGATTTTTTATTTCTAAGAATAAGGCCAACATGGAATGCTGTTTGTCATCTATTTAGAGATTAAATATTGGGTGATTTATTTGTTTAATAGTAGGCTTGTTTAAACTAGGATCAAAAATAGTCGTTTGATAAATCTTTTTACTAACTGTTTGTGAAAATATTGAACTATATATTGGCCTACACAATTTTATTAACTAACTACAATAGTCTAGAACACCGTTGGTGGACACGTCAACCAAATGTCACACTCATCTATAGCTTGATTTTTATTAAAGATATACATTTGGAGCACTTCTAAGAAAATACAAACATATATTTTGCAGTCACCATTGACTATATTTTTCATTAGCGGGCGTATCCGTTCTCCGTGCCATTTATCTATAAAAGAGCTTTGTTATTTTTAATATATAAAATTATCCACAGGGAATAGTAGCCCAATCTTAAATAATGTTTGAATATTAATCGTTTATTGTTTTAAATTGTGATATAAAATGCTAAAGTAGGCTGACTACGTCAAAATAGAGATATACTGTAAAATCTGAACATGTTTTAAAAACTGACTGAAACTGAAGATTAATTTATAACGTTTCTATACACAACACTTTGAACTCTTTTACATTAGTGTTAGTAAAGAAGACAGAAGAGTGTCCCCGATTACCCTCTTTAACTATTTATTCCATTATCTCCTTTTTGCACTTTCTATCCCATTTTAGTTATTTAACCCATTAACATTTTTAACATTTTTTTCACCTTTTTATCGCATTTGGCCCTTTTGGGAAGTTTTAGTTTTTGTGTATTTTTAATTTATGTCACCCCTTTTATCTTTTTTAATTTTTTTTAATGGTTTGCTTTATGCCCTTTTACCACTTTTACTCTTTTCTCGCTTTTTAGCATTTTTCTCAATTATGCTCTTTTTGCCCTTTTTGACATTTCGGTCATTTTTGGACATTTTTGTAATTTTTTGCTTTTTTGTTCTTATTGCTCTTTTTAATTAGTTTTACTATTTACCATTTTTGCCATTTTTGCTCTTTTTACCCCCATATACATTCATTATCCGGCTTAGCTTGGGGGAATATTTTAGGATGAAAAAAGGGTAACTGTTTACAAAGTTGTAAAAATGGTAAAAGGGATTTAAAGGGTAAACAGGTATACGGGGTAAAATGGTATATAGGTAAAAAGGGTATTAAGCCTAAGGGCTTGGACTGAAAAGGATAAAAAGGTCTACACGTAAAAAAGTATTAATACATAAAAGTTATTTATTAAAAATAAATCACAACCTTTAACAATATAATATCAAGGTGACATAATAAGAAAGTTGGTTTTAGATACTAAACTCTTTTTGTTTACTCTCTATGGCCACCAAACTACATTACAAATTGTGTGAAATCTACTAAAAAAAGCTTTCTAGCACCGTTGATATTTCCTCATTTTATAAGTACTTAATTAATAGCTATAAATACCATGGTCAACATTTTAAAATTCTGACTTCAAGGTACACATGTTCGTAAAAGGAGCTAATAATTTTAAAATTTTAGCCCTCTGCGTGAGGTAGATATATCAATGCTCATGATCGACAGAAAACAAACTATTTTATATATATTATTAGATATATACATATATATATATCTAATAATATATACTTTAAAGGTATTGCAAATATCAATCAAAATATACAGCTGCAGATAACAGGACTTGACGTATTAATATATAAAAGTAAATTAGTAGCTTTGTTATCTGTCATAGATGTCCTTTCGTAAAATAATTGGGGTATAGTAGGGTTTAGCCTACTGGTGATGGGGAGGTTCACGTTTGAGTCCCAGCTGGATGTACTGAGAATTGTTTTCTATAATTTGTTATCTGAGCGCAATTTTGGATATGTTTCCCCAAAAAAACTACACCTCCCACATTCCCATTCCACTAATGTAAATAAATGCTTATTTCCCTCTAAGTATAGTAAGACTCAGTTGAAAAAAACAAAACCCTAAATATAAATATGGTTTGAAATGATACATCCCATTTAACAAAATTCTGTTAGCGTGATTTATTGCGGTTTATTCCCAGATACTTAATATAGTACTAGTTCGATGTATGTGTTACACCCAACAGTCAAACTGGTCATTTCATGAATTTGGCAAATTTCTGCCTATTCCGTAATTTGGCTTCTTAGCTTTTACATCTCACAGAGCGGGTAGAAACTCATCTGTTTCATGAATTGGGCAGCTCCAAACGCTACCCAAACCATTAACTAGACGAGTTTTTGCCAGGTCCGTGAAATGGAAAAACGAAAAACAGGTTGTCCAAGGCTTTAATCGTTTAATATGGAAGGCTGTGTTAAGCTATGTTGGGTTTGTTTATAATTTATATCTGAGAACTAGTTATAGTTAAGCTTGTGGTATATATAGAAATAATTTCCAGTTCATGAAATGGGCAATATTTCATGCAATTTCAGCCCCGTTCGTGAAATTGTCCATTAAAACGGCTCGTCTACGAAAATGGACGGATATTCACCCAATCCGTAAAATTGGCCGTTTCCCTAATGGGGTGTAACATAATCACCTTCGAATGATGGGCTCACATCGGAGTCACTGTGCAGCTACGTTAAGCCGTCAACCCCTTCATATATATACTTACTCTAAATTCAACCTTCCCAATTCCTAACCCATTAGCGTAATTAATACTTAAGCGTATAACCTGAACGGATAGTAAGATTTGATGTTAAATAATAATAAAAAATTTAATATAATATCTCCTTTATACCTCTATGTTTATATATATATATATATACACATAGAGGTATATATATATATATATCAGTAAGCTAGCACTACAAATGTTTACTGAAGTTTACTGAACATATGTATATACTGTATATATATACACATATATTTACATGTATGTATGTATGTATATATACACTCCATGTGTCTATCTTAAATAAACTATCCAATTATATATCTATATTGGTTAAACATACACTTCTTTTATGTTCTTTAAACTTACACTTCTTATATCTATGTTCGGTAAACTACTTCTTACTATATATTTTCAGTCAACTTGATACTGGGCATATCTTTGTCTCAATTCTACTGTATTATAAAATAAACTATAAAAAAACTGCACCAGGATGCGACAACTGGGTTGAGCTGAATTACCTACTCGTATTAAGCTTGGTGCTTGCTTTCTATGGGCTGTGGGTTGAGATATGCTCTTAATTCAAGTTAATGTATATATATATATATAACATAGAAATACAATGTAAATATTATATTACATTTTTTATTATTATTTAGCACCACGTCTTACTACCCGTTCAGGTTATACGCTTAAGTACTAATTATGCTAGTGGGTTAGGAATTGGGAGGTTGAATTTAGAGGAAATGACCCCACATTTGCGTGTAGGGATGATGGAAAACCCTTTAGGAAAAACCACCCCAGCTCACCCGACTGAGATTTGAACCTCAATCTCTTCATCCTCTGCAGTCTAGCTCAACACGAAATTAGCGCGTTAGCTAATTACGCCACTGAGATGGGTCTATTATATTACAGACATCTTCAACAAACTTGAAAGTGAATCAGAAGATCTCCTAATCCCAAAACATACACTAAGATATCATGTATTTTGTTAATCAACTGCTACAATGGGGTTAAAGATAATTTAATTTTTCTAATAAAATATTAAAGGTAAATGTGGTGTGAAGTGTGTGTTTGGAACGTCTTTGACGAGTCCCCCAACAAGTGAAGAGATGACGTTAGAGAGTGACGAAAAGAACACATGTCGGCTCCTGAAGTCTGTGGTAGATTCATGCGATGTTCTAATACCTGGTTTTCCCCCAACAAGTGAAGAGCTGACGTTAGAGAGTGACGAAAAGAACACATGTCGGCTCCTGAAGTATGTGGTAGATTCATGCGATGTTCTAATACCTGGTTTACAAGTCTTGAGTAGCACCACTACACGATGTTGAACCCAGCTCTGACCCCGGAGAACAGATCTCCCAAGAGCAGCCGCTGATCTCAATAACGGGTAGGGCGAGTGGTTACAACTCCTGACTCGAACCTAGGGGGCGTGATGTCCATCCTGACCTGAAACATTGGGAGGTGTCTTTTTGCCACAATATGAGGATATCTCTCTTGCCACAAGGTGAGGATATCTCTCTTGCCATAAGATGGGGATATCTATCTTTCCACAAAGTGAGGATATCTCTCTTGCCACAAGATGGGGATATCTCTCTTGCCACAAGATGAGGATCTCTCTCTTGCCACAATATGAGGATATCTCTCTTTCCACAAAGTGAGGATATCTCTCTTTCCACAAGATGAGGATATCTCTCTTGCCACAAGATGGGGATATCTATCTTTCCACAAAGTGAGGATATCTCTCTTGCCACAAGATGAGGATCTCTCTCTTTCCACAAAGTGAGGATATCTCTTTTTCCACAAAGTGAGGATATCTCTCTTGCCACAAGATGAGGATCTCTCTCTTTCTCACAAAGTGAGGATATCTCTCTTGCCACAAGATGGGGATATCTCTCTTGCCACAAGATGAGGATCTCTCTCTTGCCACAAGGTGATGATGTCTTGCTTGTGACAAGTTGAGGAAGTTTTCTTGTCACAAGGTTGAAGTATCTTGCCACAAGAGCGCCATATTTCTTGTCACGATAAAGGAGTGTCTTTCTTGCCACAATGGGGTGTCTTTCTTGTAACAAGTTTGAAGTGTCTTTCTTGGCCCTAGGATGGTGTATTTCTCACAACAAGGCGTCACTCGTATCCCAGTTAGTGTAAATATTATCCAGTACTAATGTACCATTGACCAGGGGACGCTTGAATATACTAATCGTACATCCTTTCCATGTTCCGATAAGTTAAGGGTATGATGATAGTGAGTATTAAATAGTAAAGTGAGTAGAAAACTTTTAAACCTAACTTAAGCTTAGCTCACCAAACCCTGGTGAGCGTTGGGGTGATTCCCCTTTCGGGAAAAATACCCAAGGTACCAGCAGGGAATCGATCCCGGGATCCCTAGGCTCTTAGTCAGGTGCACTGACCACTACGATGGACAAGGATGAAGTATCTCTATTTTCACGAGTTGAGGGCATCTATTTCGCAAACAGATTGAGGGTGTTTCACTCCCATTTATTGTGGAAACAGTTCTTGTATATACATTAATTAGTAAACATTTTTATCGTACAGCTAGATACAGTGTAAAAACTATTCTATGAACATCCAAATGTACGAGGGTATTTTAAGGACTCATTTAGTGTGTGAGTGTGTGTACTATATCAACCAAGGCTTAACGTAAATATACCCTAGTATGGTAGGTATGAGGAAGGTAAACTTGAGTGAAAAAGTATCCGTAGTAACGTTTAAGGAGAGTGAGAAACTGGTGGAGGAAACACCTATGTACACCTTCCGTGACTCAAACCCCGATCTCCTTGCCACCATAAATCCAGTTCTACACATGAGAGTGACGCGTTTGACCGTGTGACTACCGATACGTGGGTTTAGTGTTAGAGACACCACACACTGACTGACGTTAGCGCGTATCAGGAAATTGAACGCAAGGTTAATCACTTACACTACACTAGTAATAAATCAAAACTTATTAATTCTGAAAATTGAAAAATGACACCTGGACACTGGAATCGAACCTGGGACCTTTGGATTAGTACGCCAATGCTCTAGCCACTGAGCTATAATTGTACAAATAGCAGCAATAAGCCAACTACCGAGTCAAGATGGCTGCGTTATTTGATAGCTCGTGATATTAATATAATCACATAATTGTAGCCGATGATTTCCACACGTCTATCATAGGCTCTGCCTTATAATATGAGTGAAGAATGACCCTGGTCACGGGACGAATCCTGGATAGCTCAATGGTTAGAGAATTGGCATACTAAGCCAAAGGTCCCGGGTTCGATTCCCGTGTCCAGGTGTCAGTGGTATTAGGGTAAAGTGCTCACCTCAGTACCCGATGCTCGTGGGTTCAAACCCAGATGGGGTTGATGGATTTTTTTTGAGCGATACAAGTCAGTACCGCAACTTTCTCCGGAGGGGAAGTAAAGCCGTTGGTCCCAAGTCGATTGTGGCCTGTTAAAGAACACAGGTGTGTATGTGAAAATACCATTCATGGCAAAATTGGTAGCCTATTTCTCGCTTGCTCGTAGAAACCCAAGTGGTGGGTTGGGCTGATAACTGCTTCACCTGAAATTAGCCTTTCACCGAAACTGCACCAAAGAATAGCTTTGTTGCTACATATCGGGAGTTAAAGGAACTTTGTCCAAAATTTGTTGTTTTAGCTTCCTATTTAATTGTGAAATGATAAGAGAAAAAATATCTTGAGAAACCACAAGTTAAAAGCAGCAAAACCTGTGGCCACGTGGATAAAGGCGTCAGTATTCTCTGGTTTTCTTTGACAGATACTGAGAGACCAGGATTCGTGTCCTGGCTGTGAATATTGAAATTATAATTTTGCAAGAAAAAAAGATTGAAACCTTTTCCCCTTCACACAAATGTAGGTACAGTTTATTTAAATTATATTCCTATTATTTACTCCGTAAGTGTAAAACTGTGGATATCCTGGACGGGTAATAAGACAGTTCACGTAAAAAAAATGTTGTAAAGTCAAATCAAAATTACATTTGAAAAGAGAAAAGAAAGAGCAAAGAATGTTACAAGCTATAATGGCAATCCTAGTTCCCAAAACAAGGTAACCGTTCTGTTTCATCCATAAATAAGTCGGAAATAATTGAAATAATGGAATAACATGTATATTTTCCTTCACATACAAGCACACATACAAGCACACATATACTGCTTGCTTCACATATCACGTGTGTTACGTGTTGGCTGAACTGTTGACCTCTGCTCATTCGCACTCTGTAATCCCGGTGAGGTTTGAGCACCCGTGGAAAATAAAAATAAAATCCTACAACAACATAAAACACGCATTTCGTTTCTGATCACTCCATCGTCACGGATACACCCAAAGTGATGATGTGAAATATACAGTCCAATTTACGTAGGGAGAGACATTTATAAGATGAAAACATAAATATTTTCAGACAACATTGATAATATTTTACTCTATTTTTAAATTTATTTTATAGCTATTGATAATATCTACAGGGGCCCCGGAAAGCAATAAAACTCCCCAAAAATATTTTTGTTTTTTTAGCTTATTAAATAAAATTATATATTATATGTGAAAGTATCATAACTATTAGTTATTTTAAAAAAAATCATTGATTGTTTTCTAATAGCCTATATATACGCGTGTTTATTTTCGATCTATTTTAGTTATTTCCCTTTTATTTAGTTAACTACTACTATATTATTTCATGGAACTACTAGAATCTAATGTATTAATAGAGCATCATTTGTTGTTTTATGGAACTAATTATTATTGTAATTTAAAGTTTCACAATCGTCAATCATTGATAAAGCTTACATAAGATGTTGTTTACTATACTAAAAGGTGCTGTTTATTTAAATTTTTCAGATATTTTAATGAGTATCACCTATATTTTATGTGTTCATTATTAGTAGTGTCTAATAATACCTAGGTTTTCGGGCAGAGTATTCAATAAAAAAAAAGAATATAGGCAAAATATAATAGTGGTTCTTCAACAATCAAACAATGTACCTTCATGTAGCTCTAGTATCAGCAATATCCGAGTTTGACTGAAAGTCAAGACAGTCAAGAAATTCGAAATGAAAACTGTATGATGAGCAGATAACCCCGTCATTGGAGCAGGCCTGCACTAGTAAAGTGTAATTCTTTATGATTTAATGTAAATACTCGAGTTCCCAGGTTCACGTTTCCAAACTGTTTTTTATAATATAAGGTACATTTTCTCAGTTTCTAATAGTCCAAGTTAGATAGTTTTTTCTCCTATATATGCTCTTAGCCATATTACACACTTTAACGAGAGCTTTCAAAACAGTATTTAGAGAGAGGACGGAAATAAATCGTAGAAAAAATAATATTTTTTTAAAAGAAGTGTGAAAAAAATTGAAAATTGAAAAATATACTCTCGATAAAGTATGTATAATGTATCATTACAGATTCACAAAAAAACAAACAAATTTTTATAGGGGATGAGAAATGTTCCTTAGATTATGACAATTTAACATGGGCAGGATAGGGCATTCCTGGTCCCCAAAATGGTTGAATACTTGAAAGTAAGTCTAGTGATTCTTCTAGCTGTCAGATAAGGCCCTAGTTATAAAAGTTGGACTGTACGAGCTATAACTGTGACGTGGAAATCATTCTTTTTTTCACATACTGGCTGAATTGTGACGAACTCAGACCTGAGTGTCCTCCCTCTATGACTGAGTTGTAATGGAGACCAACAAGCAGTCTAATGGACCCTGGTTTGATCTCATTAATTGTTTAAGGGCACCACTTAATTGAAGACAAATATCCTTACACTGTAGCATTTCTTATGGGAATGGCAGTTAGGAAGCTTCAAATCTCCTAGGGCCATCCTCAATCAACTTATAATTTTCTGTTTATTAAAAAATTACTTTTTTAAATAGGGCTTTATCTGTGTTAATAACTATTCACTTTGGTCATGGAACCGTGTAATTTCAAGTGATACGTCCTTAAAAACGAGCTAAATTTATGAATCCTTTTAAAACTACAAAACCTAAAATATATTTTCTTAAACCCCATAGGGAGATGTTATTATTATCTTAGACGCACATTTTGAAATGATAAATAACTTATTAATGATTATTTTCAAAACTCACTTAGGTGGCCTCATGGTCCTTCACGTAACTCTCGCAAGAGGTTAGACTGCTGAAGATAAGAAGAGCAGGGTTAAAATCCCGGTCGGGTGTATTGAGAATGATTTTTCCTTAATGGTTTTTCACTTTACTCCACTCAAATGAGGGTACAATTCCTCAAAATATATCTTTTCTCCTCTATAAAGCATTAGCGTACTTAGTACATACAAGGTTTTATTTGAATATTTCTTTGTCTAATCTGGAGTCTGTGCTCAATTTTAGTGGTAGAGCTAGTATATTTTTCTGAATATTTATCTGTAAATGTAAGAACAAATCAAATAAAGATGTTTTTAAACGTTACCTATATGTACATTTTATTTGTCTAAGATACATGATTTGACTACTAATGTGAAAACAAAACAAATTATAGTTTCTCTTTGGAATGTATTCAGCATTTATTCTTGATTTGGTGATCAAGTAAGATATAAATAAATTATTCTACATTTAAAAGTCGAATTTATCACATGGTTTAAGATATAATGTATGGAAAAACATCAATTGTATTGTATTTTAATATAAACAATATAAAATTAAATCTTATTTCTTATTCTTTTATTCCCTTCTCCTTATTTGATCGTCTTCTAAGACGACAAGTTTCGGTGTTATATGTTACACCATCTTCAGGTCTACCAGTGTATTGTGAAAATATTGTATAGATATTAATAAAATTGTAAGTTTAATGAAGCTAAACATTAGATATGTAAATAGTAAAGAGAAATTAGAAGCTAATATACGAAATATTAGATAAATAATCATTTAAATTAACAGTTGGTTAAATTATCAGTAGGGTGGTTTTAAAATAACTTCACCTGAAAAGCCGTCGGGAAAACCATAATATAAATAATATAGGGATATCGTTGTTGGATTCCGTTTTGGTGTACTGAGTGTGGTCTTTACTAAAAGGTTGCCCACGCTTCCACTACGCAAATGCGGGTACGCTATCTCTAAATTAAATCTTCATAATCCCTAACACACCAATGTAATTAGTAAATAAGCGTATAGCCTTAACGGGTAGTAAGATTTGGTGCTAAAATAAAACTATTAAAAAAAATAAGTAAAATTAAAGTGATTTACAGTCACAATACAAAAGTAAAGAAAAATAATACTCTTAATTTTAATCAAGTCTTTTTATTTATTTTATCTAAGCAAGATAATATATATAAATCATTTTAAAACAAAGTTGGCGGATCAATGATGAAAACTATTGAAGATTTTAAAATAATCTCAAAGCTTTATAACTCAGATTTTGTTCTTACATTATCTGTAGCTTAGTTTTAGATTAGCTCAATAATGTACCGTAGATCTCAACTGTTTCAGTAGTGAATTAAAACTGTATCATTGAAATTTTACAAGCATACCTCTAAAAAATAATACAAAATAAAATTTAAACGTAGATCCAGTCTGGATGAAGAGTGTGTTGGTGGGAACGAAAGAAAACTACGTACCGTTACGAATAGTTTGTAAAAATGAGTAAATTGACTTAATACACTACAAAACCACATATCTATGCTTCTATTTTACGACCAACAGTAATAAAAATTATCTTTCGCCTGATGTCTGCATTATGTAAATAACGCATGCATGCTACAATCGTAAAACTGCTTGGTTGGTGGTCTTTGCTGACGCTTAGACCTAAAGTTTTACGTTTAAAAAATAACGAACGGTTGAAACATGGTAACGTTATGTCCACCCTACATAAGTTCTACCCTCTCCTCTCGGCTCTTCCTCTATCTCTCGACAGTAAGAATATCGCGGAATATGAGTTTTATTATTATTACTATTTTAATACTTATAATGCTTTGTTCCCCATTAATGATTTTAATGGTTTTATTTCATGTGACGTAAAAGTATAATTTGTACGTCTAAATACATACCCCTGGGCCGGAACAAACGTTGCGCTGTTTTTTATTACAAAGTCCATGAATAAGGCTCATCCCATAGTTCTATTTTTTTATTTGAGATATTTAACGTTCACTTTATTAACCGACAGATTATATTAGCACACGACTTATAAACCACCATAAACCAAGCACAGACACAACATCCAGCTCCCGTGCTAAAAATTCATCATTTTGAAAGGGAAACCCACATTTCGCCAATGTATTTTGTTTTTAGTCATGCCACGAATCAAACCCGGGACCCTTAACTCAGTAGGTAGACAAACTACCGACTGAGATAAGGTGTTGGAACCATCCCAGCGTAGAATACATAAATAGTACAAACAATAATGCACTAATGTAACAATCTCACCAATTAAAAAAACCTTTAAGTTAATAAATTTTAACTTTATGCTGAACTATAATTTATAATATCTTAGAACAGGGAGGTCCAACATTTTTCATCCCAAGAGCCAAATTAGATTATCAATTTACACCGTGGGCTGAAGATATATTCAAGATGAAGCCCCCCAACAAGGGATGGCAAGAAATTTTTCCAAGCTTTAACTACTCTCTTAAGATATTTTATGTTTATAAAATATAATCTAGGTTGCCAGTGCTATGAATTAAAGAGGTTTCTTAGGTCAATAAGTGATATAAGATTCTAATAAGTGTTTATCTTAGGCATTTAGTAATAATTCAAAAATAGATTATTAATAATATTTTTGATGAGGAGTAGGGGAATTTAGTAACCCCCCACCTTCTCATCCTGCCTATGACCCTGTTTTACATATTTTTTACCATACTATATTTAATCCTAGGATTTAGACCGACAAAATATATTTCTAACAACCATTTCCTGCCTTTGGTAAGTTGCTACGATTTAATCTATAATTACAACCTTTTGGCAGCACTTAATAGACAAGATCTACAGAAGTGCTTTTCTTTTAGTTGTGACTAAACCAATTTCTAATACACAAATAACAAGCAGTTCAAGTCGAATGGGGGATTCACTGATATCTGAAGCTTGAATATGTAAAATATTATTATTATTATTATTAGTAGTAGTAGTAGTAGTAGTAGTAGTAGTAGTAGTAGTAGTAGTAGTAGTAGTAGTAGTGCGTCTTACTACCCGTTCGAATTATACACACTTACGCTAATGTGTAATGGTAGGGTGGTTGTGAGATGAAATGGAGGCCCTACAGTTTAACGTGGAATCCGAACCACGGTGGAGGCCTGGCATTCCTCACATTCACAAGTTGTGATTAATACACATCTTGTCAGAGGTGAAGGAAGGGTTTGTCGATCATATAAATCTGTTCCGGGACCGAGGATTGAACCCAGGTAAAAGAATAGCTTTGTCAGTTTTTATTATGTTCTTGTAATATAACTGCACCTAATTCATTAAATATATTAGGTGAAATTAGAATAACAGTTAAATTGGTTTAATGAATTGTACCAACAATATTAATAGTAATTTAGTAGATATGTACGTTATTAGTACATCTTGGAAACATTATACTTAAATCCTCTTAGACAACATTGGCCTTTAATAACTATTCCATGGGGTATGCTAACGAGTATTTACTGTTATTTTAACATTATATAACTTTGTACAATTTAATTATTTTAAAATGAGATTAATTTAGGCAATATTATGGCTATACGTTCGTTCAATAGTTAAATAAGAATATAAAAAGTCAATTCACCATAGGAGTGGTGGTAGCTGACAGATAACAGAAGATTTAAAAATGGTTAAAAGTAAAATATAATTATAAATAAATTAATTGTTGTGAAAGTTTTGACTGCCCAAAGTGATAACAAAACAATAAGTCATCTTGTAGACCATAATATCAAAAGGTTTGGCGAATGGATACATCAAATAGATCCGGTAATTTTGCTACCTGTCAGTCGCCACCACTCCTATGGCGAATGGACTATATCTTTGGCATAATTGGTGTGTATAAGCATATCTTAAGTAGCCCTATAAAGGATATCATTATGTATAATAATGTTTATTTTCTTATTGGTTATTAGACTAACATCATTTACATAGAGGGCTATAGGGCCGTGAATGTATACAGTGGTGTATACATTTGGAGCTATAGGGATGTATATATATATAAAGATCTATAATCCAAAACAAAGTTTTAATGATAAATATTAATATACATCGGAATCTGCTGCACCACTCACTATCATATAAAGTGACTTAAGGTATTAAAACAATGAGACATCAAATAAATATTCTTAATAAAGATGCTGAAATAACTTATAACCATAAGTACAAAAAATTACAATATAAAATTATTATATTCTAAAGAAAATCAATGATAAAAATAACAGTATTATAAATAATCGTGAATATGTATATGTGTGTATACGTATTTGGTCATATACAGGTATATTATATATACGAGTATATATGGCCTATATATATATACATCCTTTAAAATTTACCTTCCTTGCCAGGGCCAGCCCCGCAAGCACTTTTTTAACACTATAGACCAAATTTGAACCATTTTGCTAATAATCAGACCATACACAGCACAAAGAAGGTCCTCACATACAACACGCTGTAGTATTAAAGTATGATATCTCGGCCGATATTACATCCTGTTATATTTAGATGCAATTAAACGATATTCTATAACTGTCCATCTTTATTAGGGAGTAGCTTGTTCTTTCGACTCACAATACAGTCTACTTTAAAGGGGTATCGGTTATTAATATCATATTTGAATAAATTACAACATGATACTAGCTGCTAATTAAAACTTCCAACGAAAGAATACCAGGCTGTACAAGGCCCTGTGATAAAAAGGTCATAACTTATTTCATACGTTGTAAAACTAGTGGAATCCGTCGAGGCTAAGACATCAAGGAAATATATATTTGCATACATTTATATTAACTTTAATATAAAGATTCTGTGAGCATTGTCTTCAGATGGAGTTGTATACTAACTTACTCGCGTCGGTAGGCACGCAAACTAAACGTCAAGCTCTTATATTCTAGTTCTACGGTTGCAGGGAGATTGGGCTCTGAATTCAGGCTGGGTGAACTATGTGTGTGTTTTCTCATGTTTTTTCCCTATCTCCCTCCAAGAAAATGCAGCCGCATTTCCTCTAAGCTATCGTTTCTACCCCAAAAGTGTTGTTTCTTTTACCACCTAAGGTTATATGCACATACATTTATTTACTACACTAATATGTTAAGGATAAGGAATGTTGAATTAAGATGAATTGTACCCGCATTGGCGTGGAGGGAGAGTGGAAAACCATTTAGAAAAAAATTACGCCCGACCGGGATTTGAACCCCGATCTGTCCGTCATCAGAAGTCTAGCCTATTGCGAGAGTGATGCCCTAGACCTTGTGGCCACCGAAGTGGGTATTAGGGTAGTTAAAAGTTCAGATAGCTCGGATGGTTAAAAATACGCGGTGTAAGAAACTTAATATTTCGTGGCCTGAGGTAATAGAATGACAAAAAGTGAATTTTTATTAAATACGCCAAAATTAACCTGAATCAGTTGAGCCTGTTTAGGATTGAATCCCAGTATCCCGGGGTATTTGTGTTGTCTGTTAGGTTGACAATGAGTGTGCTATATGTCTCCGTGTGTGTATATATATAAACTTAATGTATTGTATAGGTTTAGTTGATGAATATATTCAACTCTTCCACCATCTACATTGAAAAAAATAGCACAGTAAGCTACCTGCAGTTGTGAAAGTTCTACAAAGCTAGTGAATTCTCATTGCACTTTCACGGGATGCTCGAGAACCAAATAATAATTTGGTGAACAGGGTATGATTTTTCTTATTTTATTTTATCATTTCTGTATACAATCGAATAAGGGTTCATTTCCTTTAAGATCTCCTGCACAAACCTACACTTTAGATTAAATTGTCTTAAATGTATCAAAAATAGATCAAATTAAAATAGCTTCCTCGTCCTAATACTTGGTTGGGGCATATATACCGGATGTTGACTTCCCATCTCATGTACTGAACAGGAAAAAGATTATTTTACCATTTTGGATTGCTAGCTACTTTTCTACTAGTGGCTTTTCCACCCTTTTTACTTTCTCTCTATCTTACAGGTAGAGAAAGTATGGTGATCGTCAAAAAAATCGAAATCGAGATTTTGATGAATTTTGACGTTTCATGACTTCCTGAATCCGAAAAAGTGGTTTTTTAATTTCCGTCTGTCTGTCTGTCTGTCTGTCTGT
>CABFWB010003906.1:0-21031 GCA_902151455.1 Timema bartmani | reverse complement strand
CAGTTTCTGAGATATTTGCAAATATATTAATACAATTTTGTGAGCTTTAGTTGTAAACATATACTACTTAAGTCTTAACGCAATAATTCTCCAATGCCATAGAGTAATTAAATATAAGTATCTAAAAAAGTATGTTATTTTTCCTTAAAGCTCTTAGGAGAAATGTTTGCATAGCAATGATCTATCTCCATTTTAGACTCAATAGTCAATATTTACATTTTTTATTGGTCAAAATGTATAAATGAATAATTAAATATCAATGCGATGACTTGAAGAACTGTAACACCTTATAAAATGTTAAAACTTTAACCAGAAATCGAAATTTTAATACGAAGTATTGACCCTTGTGAAAGACATTAAACTGTTTGAAATGTTCTTAGGTGGACAAAGATGCGCCTCTTTTCTCAGTGATTCTATATCATTGTATATTATTTTATGCGTGTTCTTATGTGGAGTGGTGATGATACAATGTACATTATTCCGTTCAGAAATCTTACGAGTTTATATAAAAAGAGAGAAAGTCTGTGTGGTGCGCCGTACCATTTATTTTTAAATTTAGCACTGCATCTTACTAACCGTTCAGGATATACGCTTATGTACTAATTACTCTAAGGAAGTAAATCCGAATTTGCGTGAAGGGAGAGTGGAAAATAATTTAGGAAAAACCACCCCCAGTTCACCCGACTGAGATTTGAACCTCTATCTTCCCGTCCTCAGCAGTATAGCTCAGTGCGAAAGTAGCGCGTTAGATAACTACGCCACTGAGACTGGACAAATTAAATTGAATTGAATCGAATTAACAGTTGTATTAACAATTAATATATACGAGCCTATTCTTGGGGTGAGATTTTTATTTATATATAAGAGCCTGGCTACCATTTTTGATAAAAAATAAAAATACAACGAAGGATAGTGATGAGAGAAAACTAAACGTACGAACAATCCAGTAAAATTAAGTATTTACACTTTTATTTTTGCATGAGCTTTAATATTTCTTAAAACAAAAAAAAAAACTGATTGCAAAGTTACAATATTCTGAAACTAGAATGAACAGGACAGCTTTGGTTGGGCCTTCCTCTTAATACGCTAGTGATTTTTAAAATTCCATACCCACAGTATTTGCTATTAGTTCTTAAAGTGCTCTTTTTAGAATGTTATTTCAACCTAGGACCTGTCACTCATATTTAAATAATTGGTAGTAATATAAATATAATTTGTTGCAGCCTGATAACATTTGTAATATCTTATTTGAAATGAACAGATACTGGTTTAACATCAAAGTAGAAAAAAATAAGAAGAATTTTTTATTTATGAATCTTCGATGTCCCTTTAACAAATGAAAACTGATGTCGTATATTTGTCAATAAACAACTAGCATCTCAAATCGCTTGTTTATTGTTGTTCTACTCCCTTTTAGTGGAGACGAAACTCACAAAAATACCTTCTTAAAAAAATAATGAAGATATAACTTCAATTTAATGAACGCCTTGGACATTTATTTAGTATTAATAAGAGTTTCTTGTGTAACATAATAGAGCTTTGGGTCTGTTTTTTGGGTTATATTTAACCATATTTTTAAAAATTTATTTTTCTATGATGAGTTATAAATGAGGAAAGTTGGAAATGTTTGGGCGTTTATCACACTCAAATGATTTTTTACTAAATAAATTTTAAACTTGATTACATAATATATTTATTTTATCAACGAATTCACCCTAAGTTCTTCTGACACTTTTAGATTAAAGTTATAGGTACTTTAAGATTTAAACTAGAATATTAGATGACAATAAAGCTAGGTTTGGTTTTTATTATTTCTCCACAAAAATCTAAATACATTTACTATTACTTCAATCTTCTTTATCCTGACCTACCACATAAGTACAGGGTGGGGTGAAAACAATTATTTGATCTATGCTGAGGAAAGTTATGGACAACGTGCTGATGTTTATATGACGTCCAGTGGAACTCACCTGAGTGACATTATCTTCAAAAAGTGAAAAAATGTATTATGTAGTTTGATTTTATTTACCTGGTGAATATTTACTTTTCAATTAAAGTGTTATTTTTCAAACTAAAAATCATTTAATTGTTTCGGCCTCATCCTATATAATTAAGATAAAATAGTACAACTGAATATAAAAATGAGGTGAAACTTACATATAGTATACTATATCTATAATATATATTATATAAGCTATTATATAATATTATCAATATTTATAAGATATTATATCTAAATAATATAATATGGGTGCTATATAACATATATAGTCAATACGCCACCATAGTTGAATGCTAGCAGGAGATATAAAACTGTTAAAAGAATAATACAATTAAAACAAATGGTCTGTTGTGAAAGTTTTGTCTGCCAAAGGGACAAATATCAGTTTATGGCCTTGCAGATCACATGGTTTGGCGAATGGATACATGAGAATAGACCTGCTAAATTTTGCTATCTGCCAATAGCCACCATATCTATGGTGAATATACTACATACTATAATCTTTATGTATAAAGAATATATTAAATAAATCATATTTAATATTACATATTATAAAAATTGGACTTAATTTATATTGGGTATAGTCAATAATATAGTATAATCTACATATTAAATGTAGCCTACAGTATATATTAAATAAGCTGTGAGTGTTATACTTTTGAAATTTCTGCATAATATTATATATATATATATATATATTCATTCATGGGACAGCAACAAAA
Source organism: Timema bartmani (assembly GCA_902151455.1). Classification (NCBI taxonomy): domain Eukaryota; kingdom Metazoa; phylum Arthropoda; class Insecta; order Phasmatodea; family Timematidae; genus Timema; species Timema bartmani. Next base: position 18,307 of record CABFWB010003906.1, on the reverse strand, counting down.
TAAACATATTACAGCAGTCCTGTATCAGCTTCAAGCTCACCCTTGATCAAGACGTGAATTCCAGCATCCCTATTTTTAAACACTTACTCTGGACCAGAACATAAACATGTCGACAGTGACCCTCCAGACTCGTTACGGTTCGGGTGTACCCTCTATCACCGTCCAATTCTTCCGGATATTCGGCACGGTCACTGTACTTTCAAAGTAAATAAATTATAGTTTCATATTTTCTGTTTGTCCCCACTAAGCCGGTAATTGACAACTCTTTCTTTGGAGGCAGAGCGTCCTAACAACACCTGGAACTTTCCAGTTAGACATGAATGAAATCTAAGGTTGAAAATGAGGTCCAATTTTCAGACAGCTAGAAAATTTAAAAGATATGCGCTTACTTATCTATACATTAAGTCATATGATTTTCAGCTTTCACTTTTACTTGATATTTTGAGTACCTATAAGATACTATTCAAAATAATATGACATGGTATTAATTTTGGGCGTAAAAAGTATATTTGGATTTTTTTATAAAAGGCCTTTGATATTAAATTTGAACTCAAAACCCTTTTGTTTATTTCCAATTTGAGAATTTTGTTGGGAAACAACTTTTCTTTATAGAAATAAAATGATTTTGAACGGAATAATTTTGAAAAAATTCACAGTAATTTTATTTATGTTTAAAGATTTAGTAATGTAATGTTAATAGTAAAATTCTAACTATTGTTTTGTTAACAAATAAGTGTAAAATAGGTAGGTATACTTACTCTAACTATTTCCTTTAACACAAAGCTATATCTGACTTAATCTAAGGTATAGGGTTAAGGAAAGCTATTTTTTGCCTAGATCCACCCACATTTAGTTGAAGAAGGAATGAAAAACACCGTGATGGATAAATAATAAGCTGGGAAAACAACCTTTAGTGTTTCTGAGAAGGACTATTTTACCATCACATCACTAGAAATTCATTATTTGGTGAGAATGACACCTTAGACCATGTGACCTACGGCTACCCATGCCAAAGATAGGTAAGAAGTCATAATTTTTATCTTAGTATTATTAAAAGAAATATATTTACAAAAAATATGAATTAGCTTCTGACCACATAAATGTAGTTTTAGAAAGTTTGTAAACTGTCTAATGGTCAAGTCCCTGCCCTTAAACGGTTTCACACGCAAATGATTCTTGCGGATTTGGAGTTGAATCAGTTTACCTCTAAGTTTAGAGACTACATATTTCCTAGCTCAAACTAATGCACTAATGCAGTATAGGCGTTACGTTCATTGGGGCTTGTCCTGACTTCACCAAAAAAAATAACGATAGGAAAGGGATTTAATTTATGGCTTATTAAATAACTGGGAGAAAACAGAAGATTGGCTTTAAAAATACACTTAAGAGGCAACTTAGGGACATTTATTTTAAGTGGGTGTGGTTATCTCAATTAAACCTTCGTCGGCTAAGTTAAATAACAAATGTTTTCGTCAATGCCTTTATTCTTTAAGATACATACATTAAAGTTTAGTTAAATTTATTGTATAAAATTTGTATTTTGGTTTTTGGTATAAATAACTCTCATGAATTAGATTTCATTACTACGATTGGTATACACATACAACATTTATGAAAATTTGACTATAGAGCATTTTTAATATAACATTATTATCTAATAGTAAATTTCCTGAGAAACATTTTCAAAAAGAATATGCCTAGAGTTAAACTTAAACATTCTAGAACAATGTTCACCTTTTGTTTCTCTCATTCCACGTCTTACTACCTATCTGGGCTGCTACCCTCATATTTACACTAATTAGCTAGGGTAGAGAAGGGTAGACTATTAGAGTTAGTGTACTTTCATTTGCATTGAGGTAGAGGGGGAAAATATTTCGAGAAACCACCCCGATACACCCATCCAGGATTCAAACATCAAGCAATCTGTCATAAACACACAAAAATATACCGCACTGACGTATTTGTTCACGTGTCCAAAAGTGCAGGTCTTAACAATTATTTTGAATTTAGCTAGTGTTAAAAAAATTGGAACAAAGCTACGCTTAATAGACGTAATTTTGAGCTGAGATATCTAAATTTAGTTTTTTGTTGTTGTAAAGCTAGTGTACTATTTGGGAAAGGCCACTAATCTCCCAAACAAACATTGATAAGAACTACCTACAGTATTTTTACTGTAACATAAACAAATTTAACATATTAATAAACATTTAAATCTCAAATATCACGTGGGACACACTCGGTTCATTTATCTGATACACCCTCCATATTTTATAAAAAATTAAACGTTCCCGGGATTTGAGTATCACTTAATTGTCAACGTGAAAGTATTTTGTATTATTCTCAGGCACCAGGCTATCCTACCAATAAATTATTTTATTATGAAACAAATATAACATTGATTTATATAAATCAATTTTAATAATATTCATTGTGATAGTAGTAAGGAGAAATGTAACTTAATCATACAAGGAACGAAACAAATTGTTAAATTAGAATCAGCTTGAGATTTGTAAAATGTATCCTTATAATAATAATAATAATAATAATAATAATAATAATAATAATGTGTTATTAAAAATTAGGTAATTTGAGTGTTACTAAACTGTGCATAGATTTAACCCCTTTTTGTTTGACATATTTTAATTCTTAAATCGTGTAGGCTACATCTCTTTATAGGCTACATCTCGCCAATATAACAAAATTTTGGATAACAATGACCTATATAAGCATAAAAAAGTAGCTTCTACATTTTATAACATGTAAGATGTATTGGATCTAAATAAATTAATTGTTAATTAACCAATATTATTGGTTATAATCACATACAATTGTTCATATAGTGCAAATTGTATTGATTTAAGAGCAAGATTGTTCATGAAAAAACAAACAATTTATTGAAAATCAATAACAATGTTGGTTTTATGACTCTTAGCTCTAATTTTCAAAGAGTGTAATAGTTTTGCTACGGCAAACTAATTCTAACTAATTGGTAGGACCAGCTTTAAGACTCCATGTACTAAAGTTTTAATATTTTTAAAGTGTCTACATAGTTTGCTTAATCCAAGGGATATTGATGAGGAGAATAATTTGGTGAAATGTCACATCCATTAGCGGTGAGAGAGAATGGGTAAACCAAATTCCTAAATCAAATATGTGAATCCCCCAAAATGCCTCGTGTCGTTATTCAAACCCTGACCTTCCGTATCAGACAAAAACAATAAGATGTGAGTCTAGTATCAGTTTCCAATAGATTGTTGTTATTGTGCATTACGTTACTCCCCGTTAGGACCTTCCACACACATATTAACACTAATCAAATTGAATTTAGAAGAAAAGTACCCAATTTTCTTGAAGGGAGAGTGGAAAACCATTTAGTAAATAATCACCCTCAGTACACCCGACCAGGATTCAAACTCTGGTACCCCATTACTAACTGTCCAGTTACCAGTCTAATGAGGCGTGACGAATTTGACCACTCGACCATTGATTACATAAGTAGAAATATTAATATTTTAATAAGAGTTGATTGAGATGTACTTTAAGACTGCAACTAACTAGGAAACTTTATGATAAAAGGTAATCACAAATAAATGCACCTTCATTCGTTTGGATCAGCGGTATTTAACATTTTGTTCGTTTCCTCCAGATATAATTTCTCGTCGACTTTGTACCCCCAAAGTTGTTGGTGCATAAGACAAGCTATTCATATTCTTTAATATACATAGTAAATAAATCACATCCAAATTAATGTATTAATAATAAGTTTTAAATGAGAAAAAAAGGATAATCAAGCTATTAAATAACAAATATCCAACTATCCGTCCAGAGAAGAGTCACATAAAGGATAGAAAGTGAGAAAGAGGAAAGGTCACTCCCAGATCGTGAATCCTTATGTCCAGGTTTATTTATTATTGAGGGTTTATTATGACATAATTTATATATTTTTGATTTTACGCTTTCTCTAAGAAGTTTCCGCATATCTAGGGTTGAATACTAATGATCTAAATAGGAGAAAGGAAAACTAGATAAAATTAAAAGTAGAAAAAAATGGATGCATCCAGCCGGGATTCAAACTTAATCTCTACCTCCTAGGTTTGGATTGAGCATGTTGGGAGAAAGCTAACTTTACCGACAACTGTTAGAGTGGGATAGAAGAAAAAGAGCGTTCAGGTAAGTCTTTTTCTAGTTTTTTTAACAAAAATGTTTTGGACAGAAATTTATAAAATACGCCAAAGTAGATACATTTAGTTTAGTATGTTACACATAGTTAAATTAACAGTTCTTGAATATTGATCATTTGAACCGCTAAACTTAACAAGGACATGTTATATTTATTTTACAAAAAGTATCATCAAATGCCACAATTTTATTGGTGAATATTCCAAATATGTTGAGATTATTAGGTGTAGAAAAATAAACTAAATGTATCTACTTGAGCAATATTTTAATTTTCTTGGCAAAAAGAAAAGTTTTTCTCATAAATACTGTAAAATACTGACTATGTCCTTCATCTACTTTAATCCCACCTTAATGTGTTTTGGCACATTCTAAATTTCTCATTATTAATGTTGGGATATTTATCCACGGTGTTTGCAGTTCCAGTCGACTATCCAATCAAGGTGCTGGAAGATTTCAATTTTAATTCCCATCCTCGGCAAAGTGGCTTTACCATGCCCAGGGCCAAAGAACAGCAACTATTTGATTTTGGGGCCACAATTATTCTACCGACCTTCAAGGTCAGACAAATACACTCAGCTATAAACCTACATAAAATCGCCTAATCATTCTTCAAATTCCTATATAAAAACACACATACACATATATAAGCCACTTACCATCATCAATCATTTGGACACCCTCGAAATACGAAGAACACGTAGAGCATAGGAAAATGCTCCTTCATTTATTTCCAGGCGAGTGTTAACATTACATTATCTTCTCCCCCAGTAAAACAGTAGACCAAGCCGATAGCTTCCAGCGGCGACCACTAGGTGGCATTCACGCATGCGTGGCTGGCTGGCTGTTGCGATTCCTATCGGACCAATCAGCGGGGAGGAGAAAGTACGACGATTGACGACGACCAAAAGGATTTAAACAATGTAAAATGTTTCGGGAGTCAATAGTTCATAGAAAATTAAAATCCTTGGAAGATAAAACTATCTCTTATTTTTTCATTTTTCTCTTCTTAACGCGGGGGTGTGGTGGTTAAGAAAAACAATACCTTTAAAAGAAGCTGGACACACCCTATTTAGTATAATTAAATAATAATAAAACCAAAACCTCCGATCGATGACGTCAGCGTTATACGTGACTTTGATTATTGATTGGGGGGTGGAATGGTGCCATGTAATGACAAATGATTCTCAGTTACAATCTCCTTTAAGACCGTGTTTAAATTTAGAAGTATCGGATGGTTTGTCGATATTATCTGTGATTCAGGTGTGTAGGTAGCTTATAGTAAACCCTGTAGTCTGCCGGTGGAGCGCTAGTTGCATTTGTTAGGAAAGACTGCCAGCTAAAAGTAGGAACGTAAGAAGAACATTATCTGGCCGTTTTAAATTTACTAAAGTTACTTTAATATATTATTGTTATTGTTTATCACCGCGTCTTACTACCCGTTCGGCTTATACGCTTAAGTACTAATTACGCTAATGGATTAGGAATTAGGAAGGTTGAATTTAGAGGAAGTTAACCCGCATTTGCGTGGAGGGAGAGTGGAAAACCATTTAGGAAAAACCACCCCCAGTTCACCCAACCGAGATTCGAACCTCGATCTCCCCGTATTTGGCAATCGGGCTCAACACGACTAGCGCGTTAGCCAACTACGCCACCGAGGAGGGTTACTTTAATATAATCCTACATCAAATCATGTGAGTTGAATATGTTCCAATTGGTATAAAAGCCTATTATAAGTATATTATATAAAATAATATAGCAACATGTGTTTAATTTCAGTAAAGATTTATAAAGTATTTAATAACTTCTTCCATTTTTAAATTATTTGGCCATTTAACACTTAGGTTGGAATAGTGGTTGTGACCTTTAGATAAATAGTTGGTAGTTCTGAGACCATAGTTATTGTTGAGAGTAAATACAAATACTTTTATTGTTTAGTAAAACATTTACAGAGCGTTACAAGACGTTTCGATTCCATTAGGATTTAGTAAGAAAGATTTAACAAGCTTGTCAAATATCTTATATAACAACGAATAGCGCTATAAACGAGGAGGGTTAGGTTTGAATCCCAGCATTGTGGAGTGAAGTTTTTTTTTATTAATCTATGCCTAATCTTTGGGTTCTCTGTGGGTACATTTATAATAAAAGTATATCTGTCTCAACCCTAATCCTGTAGTGTAAATATGCGGATTGGTTGGTCGGGTAGTAAGAGGTAGAGCACGCACTGATAAACAAACTATTGGGCATTAATTCAGTTTAATCCAGAGATTATCTCATATAGCTCTTGATCAACACGATCTGTATGGTCTTAAAGCATTTTAAGAGATATATCCTTTCCCTGCAGTATTTATTTTGGGAACGGAATTTCTGAAGTTTAAAAATCACTAAAACAATCCTCAAACAGTCCTTGATCCTGTTTGAATTATATGTTGTGTGCCCTTTTAACATACGACTATTTAATTGAGGAAAGTTAAAACTATGTTTTTAACTATTCATCCTAAGTACTAAGATTTTTTTTACATCAAATGTCGTTGAAAATAAGCTTACTATACCTTTAAATAGAAATAAATAAAGCAATCACGCCAAATATAGAAGGTGTTTAGTTATAAAGGGAGTTGTTGATGTAGTATAGTTCTGTTTTCATAGCAAGGGTCTCATATTTTAATAGATAGAAAATTTCCTCAATCTACTTTCACATATTCATACGTGGTTCATGTGATCTAAAGCTGTCATTTTTGAACTATGTTATCAATGCCTATAACGTAACACTAATAATATACTAACGTGCTTCATTACTCACTGCAAAAAAAAAAGAGTTATATATTTTAAATGTCCCTTCCTATAAAAATTAGACTTCTTTTCGTCTAGGTTTTATCTTGAACCATAGTTTAAAATCTATTTTTTATCCATGCATGTCTGGGATACATTCCTCGTAGACCAATGTGAGGAAATATTAACAGATAATTATGAACCGTTGCCCAGGGGATGCCCGAATGTACTAACTTTACATACGTTTCGTGGAGGCTCTTTCCATGTCCCGATGAGATGAGGTGATGATCATGATGAATATGAGAGTATGAAACCAGAATAAGTTCTTGACCTAATTTAAACTTCACTAACCTGACCCTGGTGACCATTGTGATAACTCCTCTTTGGAATCCATGGTGCCATCCGGGAATCGAACCCGGTATTCTTAGGTTGGTGGTCAGGTGCACCGACCACTACGCCAGGGAAACTGTTAACTTAAAAGTAACAATTCACTTCTTAAACAACGTGGTATTTTTTGAAAGTCTGCCATGGGTCTTAAAATTATGGTAGGTGTCCCGTTTAGGAACCTAAAAGAATACGTATCTATACAAATTATCAGGACAATGTTATTTAAGTCCACCATATACTCAGCATCTACGTACCCCAAGAGGAGGATAACTAATCAATATCCTCTAGATACGACTTCATCTTGAGCAGTGGATGCGCGTGGTAGAATCTATGTCGTCTTGCTCCATTAGCACGGAGTCATCTGCTCATTAACAATGGTACACACACACACATACACACACACATACACACACACAAAACTGTAGGATGGAGGGAAAAAAATACTTTAAGTGGTGCATAAAAAGGAATAATAGAAATTGTATCTCAGTTATAACCTAGAGGTGTGTATACAAATAACCAGGAAGGGGGTGGGATATAAATAGTTAGTTATTTAAGTGTATCTATAGAAATAGGGTTGTTTATCAAATACAAGCTTTGCGGTATTATGATATTAGTTTGTATCTAATTTTAAACTATTTCTATTAAATCATGTTTCACTGCCAGCGTACAGTTTTAATATATCTTGAAATAGTTAGTCAATATTTCGTAATTAATTTTATAAATTACAAAGTATAATTGGTTTTATATTGGTTTGCATAAATAAAAGGCTGCAATTTTTCTATATTAAATTTAAATAAAATATCATATATCTGGTATTATGAGGAGATATTTGGTCTTTGTAATAGCTTTTTATTTATTTATTTAGTACAGCGTCTAACTACATATTTGGGTTACACGCTTTGTAATAGCTACTTATTTGTTAGATTGGGATGACAGACGAGCCATACCGACTGAGTGGTCACCATCTGTTGGCGAATATATTGCCAACCTATGTGGATTGAGGGTGTAATGTGGTCAGCAAAATACACCCTCCAGCCTCCACTCTCAAGTTTTCGGTCCAGACCCACTGCTTCAAAGAAAATCTGTAAGCGCCGGGGATCGAACCAGGGAGTGGCCAGGAGATCTTCCCACTAGAACACGGAGGCTGTTTGGATGAAATATCTCAGCTTAGTTATATAAATAGTACCATTTTATTTTAATGTGCTTTTCCAGTTTTTAAAATCCCTCTAAAATTATTATTTAATAGTTTTAAAAGTGTAAATGAATATAAACATCGGGAACGCGACCTTACGCTTTATAATAATTTAACGCGTCTCAAAAATAGATCCCTATATATGTTTGAACTTATTTTTAAGTTATTCCATCTACGCTTCGCCCCGCTTTAAAAATATCTATTTCTACGCTATAGCTGACGTTCTATTGAAGTCACTCTATAAACCATGTATCAGTTTATTTTATGAAAAATAAAGTTACTAAGTCCAAAATATGTAAATATGTCAGCTTATATTTCTTATTTACAGCATCGGTGGCGAAACATGGAATGCTGTCATGGTATACAGAATATAATCGAAATTTAATGGAGAATGTTGCCAGGGTATAGACAATTTTTTTTTATATATGTAATCTGGAATGTAATTTCCAATTAGTGGGAATCTTATTTGCTTACAATCTTCTAGCATAACTCTCATACAACGTCTTTTATTTTAGATAGCCATCTTGCACTTTCTAAAAACACAGATTTTACCTTCATAAAATTTAAAAACTTATTTTTTCCCGTGCTCAAAATCACTCGTACAAGATATCTGCACTTTCTAACTTAATGGGTTGGGTAAGGTATAATTTAGAGGAAATATACCTGATTACCCAGAATACTTATGGTATATATTCAAGCCCTGAACTCTCTATTCCATTTTTAAAAAGGTAATGAGTAACTGGCGTCTTTGTTCGCGTGCCCACTGGCGATTGATATTAATATTATTATTATTATTTTTTATTATTATTATTATTATTATTATTATTATTATTATTATTATTATTATTATTATTATTATTATTATTATTATTATAGCACCACGCCTTACTACCTCTTCAGGTTAGATACATATGTAGATCTATTAATTATGCTGATGGGCTAGGTATGAGAAACGCTGGGTTTAGATTAAGTTTACCTGCATTTGCGTGGAGGTAGAGTAGAAAACAATTTTGGAAAAAGAAACCTCAGTACACCCGACAGCTCGGGTCTCCTTGTCGTCCGTATTCTATAGTCCAACACTACCGTGATGCCATAGATCATGTGGCCACAGATGCATGGATTATTATCTGTATTATTATTATAATAAATAGTAGTAGTAAAACTAATGAATGCAAGCCTTTGTAGACCTGTTATGTTCATCCTTCAATATCTTTATCATTAATAAATTAATTAAAATAATTTTAAGTTTGGCCCGAGTGTTTGTTAACAGCATTTATCTATCTCTCTCTATCACGCCCCCAATCTTCCTCCTCTATTGTCAACCGACTCATCCCTTAACACACTATTTGATGTATATAATAGGCTCATCTACAATTCAACCCCTCCTATGCAAGCCGCTACTGCAGACAATTTTCCGATTCAAAATTTCCCGGAAAATGTTCATCTATAGCTACACGCAAACTAATGAAATCTAGGTCACTACAATATATCCAGATAGCCCTGGATATTTTGTAAGTTAGTAAATGTACTTTAAGATCAATTTAAAACAATGCTCTTTCCTTTCCTTAAAATCACATTTGATGAGTTTAATATACACTAAAGCTTTCATTAAGATCAGTATGATACCTCTAACTTTGCGATACTTTATTAGTGTTTGTGTTGACGAGTGTACAAGCAATTTAACAGCGATCCATCGTTGATTGCGTTCGGTGGGCCTTCTAGTTTTAGGTAGTTACACATTCACTTTCTCTGTAGACATAACCTAACAATGGATTTCATCAGATGACCGCTTCTAACGTATGAAAAAAAATACCCCTGATTACAAAATGCTGTATCATCTTCATACACAGGAAACCAAAAAATAAAATAAAAAAATGATTACATACTTTGTTTCCAATATCAAAAAAAGAAAATGAAATATGTGTTTTGTTAGCAATGGGTTTTGTTTTTTATCTCATTATTTTTAGCTTATAGGCTATATTTATTATTTTTTGACTTTACTATCTGACCTAAGAGGAAAAAATTGTTGAGGATATTTGGATCAATTACACTAGCATTCGCTTGATTGAAGGACTTGAAACTCACATTATGGAAAAAAACAAAACATATTCATAAGAGTAGACAAGGATCGAACTCCACTCTTCCACGTTTAAGTCAGATAGATTCAATCACCTCGTTTATTATAGGTTCCAGTTATTATGCATATTATAACGATTTTATGCAAGAAACACTCAAACTAAAGAACTACATTTATTTAATCCTATTTTTCAACCAAATAAAGACCATTTCACATTTATTTAATTTTAAAAATGATAAATTTCAAATTTGAAGTCCACTGTCTTTGTTTTCCTCGTCAGCGCAAGTAGCAGGCATGTTTTTATTAAGAAAAATCTTAAATTTAATAACACTGATATTATTTATCACTAATGTAAGCATATTATGTAACAATTTTCGGATCGTGCGCGGATTATTTACAGTTTAATTCATTTTTGAGTGCCTATTCTCGAGATACATATCAACCCAAATTTTTAATTAATCGTTTACACAGCTGACGTGTATTTGATAAAAAAGGGTTTATTTCAGAATATTTGTGCCAAGGATGAAATACAGCAGTGAATTTACTAATTTATTTGAGGTTTTAACGTGCACTTTTTGAACCGACTGATTATATAAGTACAAGATATTTCTATGAGCGAGAGCCTAAAAAGGTATCTTTCTCATTCCACAACTGACATGAGACTAATGGTTTTATTTCCCTTACGAAGGAAGTTGTGCTACGGACTTTTATCAATAAAGTAAACTAAGGTCGAATATAAAGCTGTGAACAATTTTTTTTCATATTTTTAAATGTGTTGATATTAACTACTTTTAGAATGGATTTCTTTAGCTGTAATTTTATCAAATATATGCTAACTGTAAAAATTACTATTTCGTGTATGTGTATGTGTATGTGTGTATGTGTGGGTGGGTGCACCACGTCTTACTACCCATTATTTTGGTTGCAGCCCCAAATATCACAGCGCAGGTACATAACAACCCATCCTAGTGGTCCCAAAATAGAGCAGGCACAAAACAGCGCAAGTGTACAGTTACATAGATAGCACAAGGGTTTCGTGACCTTATAGCGCCCTCTTTATTCTCCAGAACAGCACAAGGGGGTCTGGGTATAACTGGGTAGCAATTGTACAGATCTCGCAAGCAGCCTTATCCTGGCTTTCAAGTTACTGGCATTGAGATTTTAGGGTAGGTTAGATTAGGTTAGGTTAGATTAGGTTAGGTTAGATTAGGTTAGGTTAGGTTAGGTTTAGGTTAGGTTAGGTTAGGTTTAGGTTAGGTTAGGTTAGGTTAGATTAGGTTTAGGTTAGGTTAGGTTTAGGTTAGGTTAGGTTAGGTTAGGTTAGGTTAGGTTAGGTTATATTAGGTTAGGTTAGGTTAGAGGACAATCAGGTTTCAAATGGTGAAGTTGGACAGCTGTTAATTCCAGTAGCCTACGCATTCCTGCCGCCAAACAAAAGAAAGGAAACACACACTATAATGTTTACGGCAATCAAGAATAACGCTCTCATTTGCGGTGTTTTGTACCCGTTTTATTTTTACCCCTATAGTTAAAATAATCAGAAAAGTTTGAGTAGCATAACTTAGATTCCCACCTACAAGAGGTAGCCTTAACAAAGCAATAATCATATGCATTATCGTTAATAGTAATAGTAATAATAATAATCAATTAGGCATAGGCAGGTTATTCTCGGGAGTATGATGAATCTGGACACGTAATAGGGTATAGCATTGTTTTGCTGAGTCAAAAATACCTGACCCATCGCCTTGTCCAGATGTTATTCATCAGCATATATTAAATATATATATATATCTTATCCATCTAAATATTTGTCCTGAAATTCCCAAATTTAAATAGACTAACTAGGTCCCCAAGCACACTCAGTCAGTATTCAAACAAAGATCCACGTTTCCTAGTAAGGCGTTCTAACCACTCATCTATTATCACTCCTCTCTCTCTCTCTCTAGTTATGAATCGTCGGTTCTTCCGTCTAATCTGTGTCCAGTGGGACGAACAATTGATCCCTGAACACGGGATTTGAGGAGTGAGGAAGATGGGGGGTAAGGTTTTGTCTCTAAGAAGCGGTTCGATCTGAACATCATCTCATTGTTCGAACTCTCGAGACCTTGGTGCAATGATCTGTGAGTTTCCTGACTTACTCCCCCCTCCCCCTTCCATCAGATGGGTATAGAGTGTCGAGACCTTGGTGCAATGATCTGTGAGTTTCCTGACTTACTCCCCCCTCCCCCTTCCATCAGATGGGTATAGAGTGTGTCAAGAGAGAACTTATTCCGTTGAAGAAGTTCTGACCCATTTTTAACGAATAGCTGTTTAAAATGTTACGTTAAAGGTGTGGGGGGAGGAAACGTAAGCTGTGCTCAGTATTTTAGAAGTTCTTAACGACAATTTTTTTATATAAAACAAATAAAATATTGCTTTAGTAGATACCTTTAGATTCATTTTATAAATAGTACTATTTTTTTTTTAAAGAAACTACTTACAATTATAATTGTCAAAAAGGTAAAATATTATTCAATTTTAATATATATACAAGGTGAGTTTAAGATGTTTTACTTTTAATATTCTTATAAGTAAAAAAAAACAGAATTTTTGCGTATATACTAGAATTAAAATTACTATAAAAATATAATAATTTCTAATGGTAGTATATGCGTCATAAATAATGATAGAATATAATATATAAATAATAATTGGCTTAGTCATATTAAAGTACTTATTATAATATTTATTATTATTAATAATAATAATAATAAATGCACATAGCACACGTTGTCTATTTGTGATTTGGATTTTTTTTAACATCGAGTTAATCCAGGTGCACAGCTTAGCAATCCAACTTTTTATCTAACGAGCATTTGAAACAAAACCTTTTAATGTGTCATAAAATATTCTTGACACTTAGGTAAAGTACAAACTTAAAGCTACATCAGATTCTTTTCTGTCTGTGTCATGATATATTTCCCTTTTATAGGCCTAGAAGGTTTAATTACCCTAAATGTTTTAAACCGAGAAGAAACTTATATATAGCTACTGTTCAATATTTATAAAAACACTTTTAAAGTAATAATTAATAAGACATAAAATAAGGAAACAGGTTATAGAAATACATTCTAGCTCAAATTATGACCCTATAAATTTACTCAAGCCACTGACTTTATTACAGTTTCATCGGGGCCTGTTTGTCTACAATCTACAAACTGATACAAACAGGTGAATAGCTAGTGTTCAACCAATTTAGTATTTCTCACGATGATCAACGGGCCTTATATACCCTTTGTATAAACCAAGATAGATATGTGATGAAAGAATGAGACGATCCTTATTCAAACTTCAAAGTTATGATTGTATTTGTCAAGTTCTATTTCCACGATAGGTTTCCAGCAATAACAAAAATATATTTTTTATAGCGTATCTTACTACAAGTAAAAGAATAACCACCTTTAATCTCAGCAATAGAAGGCGTAGGGTAAAGGAATAATGTAGAGGGAATATTATACTAGCATTTCAATGGAAGGAAAGCGTAGAACCATTTAGAGGGAAAAAAACACCTCAGAACACTCAGCTAAGATTCCAACCCTGACTTCCTCATCCCCTGAAAATCAGAATAGACTAGTTTGACGCTTGATGTGAATTATTTACTTGTTAGTGAGAAAATAGTCAGGTTGTAAATAAGCATTCACCTTTTAAAGCATTTTGCTTCTTTATATTAAAGTGTATATAAAATACCTTATTTATATAAAATTCTATTTGTATAAATAGGTTAACTACATGTGTTTCTCAGAAGGAAAACCTTCTTTTCTCGTATTTGAACTAATAAATATAAGGCCTGCTAAGCAAATAATGGACCTTTATTGATGTACAGATTATTAGAACTTTGTGTCTCAAAAAAGGGCACAAAGCACAAATTACTTAATAGCTTTGGATCGAAGCATAAACTAGTTAGATTAAATTATAGTCGAAATTTTAGATCAAAATTATATTTATTAGCATCTTTCTTATTATAGATTAGACAAAAGTGTTTAGTAGCCCAAATTATAGTGAGTGGCTCTAGAAACTATGGGTGGTTAAATTGTTGTTTTAAAAATATTTATAGTTTTTTTTAAATAATATTTGTTTAGCTAACCCAACCCAAGGGTTATTTTCTCAGCACCGGTTTTACTATACGTTCAGGTTATATTCATGTTTACTAATTACGCTAATGGTTTTAGGTATTAGGAAAGTTATATTTAAAAGAAGTGTACCCGCATTTGCGTGGAGGGAGAGTATGAAACCATTTTGGAAGACCTCCTTCAGTACACCCGACTGAGATTTGAACCTCGATCTCTACGTCATTGGAAGTCTAGTCCACCAAGAATTTAGTGCGTTAGACCACGTGGCCACCGAAGTGGGTCACGAGGGTTGTTAACGACTTAGTCTAGACTTAGGTAGTTTTGTAGTAAATACACTCTTAAATAACAAAGTGGGGTCACTTTTATAACCCTCCCTTCCCAATATGTGCTAGATTGTTTCCCACTCTTCATCAACGTAAATGCGGTTACATCTCTTATACATTCTACCATCAGCATCCCAACTCCATTAGTGTATTTAACCTTCTGTGAATGGCGCTCCTGCATTTTCACAACAGCTGTAATTTTTTTTAATTAAATGAAATTAGGTCGGATCCCCTCCAAGAATTCCTTAATTAGTTCCTTCTGCGTAGTATGATGTCATCAAACATACCAAAAAAATGATTATTTACTGAGATACAGGAGTTCTAACTGGCTTCATGTAGGAATGTTGTGAATACGCAACGATGACAGTCGTGATGTCATAGGTCTGGCTCATTTCCACATGTTTACATTGAATAGTTCGTACGAGTTCTATCACGTGTATGAAAGTTCTATCATGTTGTTTTAGTTTGGTGTAGTTTTTATTCACGCGCGCTGGCTGTTATACTTAAAAATACAAATTAAAATAAAGAANAGTTCTATCACGTGTATGAAAGTTCTATCACGTGTATGAAAGTTCTATCACGTGTATGAAAGTTCTATCATGTTGTTTTAGTTTGGTGTAGTTTTTATTCACGCGCGCTGGCTGTTATACTTAAAAATACAAATTAAAATAAAGAACTGAAGGAAAAAAAGACTTTTTTTTAAAAAAAAATGTTACTTTTTGAAATAACCTTGTTTGTAATGTCTTTTTCTGTTAAAAATAACCCCTAATTGAAACTTATATTTTATAGTTGTTAGGTTTTTTTTAGATTAGGTAACAAAATTTTAGATAATGTAGTTTAGTTATCAATTCAACCCTGTACTAATTTTTTTCTAATAATAAGTTACCGTTATTTTATTGTAACAGCTTAATATTATCGTAATTTGTTTATTTAAATAAAATTTACAAAAATACAATATCATTATAATATATATTTAATACAACAGCATCAGTGCTCATGTTATTTTTAAGCACCAGTCCCCGAAGCTTAATATAGGCTATAACGGTATAATTCGAACGGGTAGTAAGATGCAGTGAAAAAACATGTTAGCCGCAAAATCGTTATGTCTATTCCCTAAAAGATTATGCCTTCCAAAATCCTACTGTACTTTATCTACTAAACAATAAATTGTATTATATTATTCCATTGTTTTAAAGAATATATAATAAACTATGGCTTAAAGGGCATGTTTGTATTCTACCACTCTTAAACAGTTGATTTTAAAGATTCTAAAAACTCAGATTCGAATTCCAACTAACGTATTATTGACTTATGATGTTTAGTAAAGTAATCTCATTAATAAGGAAGTTTCGTATGCTATTAACAAAGGCATGTTGAGTGAACTATTACAAAAGAAAACTTTGAGAAAAAAATTACACTAGTTCAATTTAATACCAAAGCAAAAATAAAATATTTCACATTCAATTTTTTTTATAAAAGAAAAAACCTTTACTCATAAATTATTTATTCTTCTCCGTGCAAAAAGGTTTTACGTCATGAAAAACACGGTTTGAGCGCATACCTGCAAAGATTGTAACTCAAGAGTAACATGTTCCATTGGCGGAGAGATATACAGCATCGTTCAGAACTTATCTTAAGTAGGCGAGCGGTCAGCACACGGACACAGCTGCGTGGGCCAGGATTTGAGATATATATAGACCTATATATGATTTTTTTTTTTTGCAAAAGGAACGCGTTTATCCATTTCCAAACACTACACTCATATATTTGTTAAATTATTTTCAAGAACAGATTTTTATAAATTAAAAAGGAAAAAAAAAGCTGGGTGGGAAAAATGTTTAATTGTAACAAGTCTTATTACTAGTCTGGACTATCCACATTTTACTACACAACTGGAGGAGGGATGAGGAAAGTAGTATTTAGAAGAGATAAACCAGATTTTTTGTGGAAGGACAGAGGGGGTATTCCCTTGGAAAGACCTATCCTCTGTATATCCGATCAGGATTATATCCCCGGAATCACCTTCCTTAGAAAATGGTGTATACACATTACCTACTCTATGGCACTAGGAACTAGAAAGTTTATTGCTGCACTTGTAAATTTACCTGCCCATGTATTGAGACATCTCTATCCAGTACACCTCATTACACCCTATTCTTATCTTGAGCCAACTCTATCCAGTACACCTCATTACACTCCAGACCACCTCCTTACACCCTATCCCTATCTTGGGATAGTTCTATCCAGACCACCCCATTACACCCTATCCTTATCTTGAGCCAACTCTATCCAGTCCCCCTCATTACACCCTATCCTTATCTTGATCCAACTCTATCCAGTACACCTCAATACACCCTATCCTTATCTTGAGCCAACTCTATCCAGTACACCTCATTACACCCTATCCTTATCTTGAGCCAATTATATCCAGACCACCCCATTACACCCTATCCTTATCTTCAGCCAGTCATATCCAGACCACCTCATTACACCCTATCCATATTTTGAGATAGTTCTATACAGTCCACCTCATTACACTCTATCTCTTCCAGGTCAATTTTAATGTTATCTTCCCATCTGAGTCTAGGTCTTTCCAATGGTCTCCTCCCATTGGGTTTACCAGTAAATTCCATGAACAAGGTTATAGATTCTCCTATTCAAACTGCATGTCCTGCCCACATAACAAGACTTAACTATCCTAAGAATGTATTGTGGAGTAAAGTTTATATAACTCATTAGTACACTCAATCTTTTTTGGACCAAATATCTTCCTAAACACCTTGTTTTTCGAACACTCTAAATTTGTTTTCGTCAATTAGGTAAGAGACCACGTTTCACACCCATAGAGAACCACCGGTAGAAGGTTCTAACACACACTAGAAATTTAAAATAGATTTAAAAATTGTGATAACATTTCACCCAATTATATAGGGCAAGGGTACCAGGTGAAATTTCATAACCCAAAATGACAAGTTAAAACTCCAGATTTGTTTTAATTTCTTCTAGATTGCCAACATTCATTATATTTTCATCCTTTTTAAGTAAGTTTTATGTATCTTTGGTTATATATAATGTTGACTCATACGACCTCAAATTAAGAGATTTTTGATGAACAAAAAAAAGATGGATATGAGAACCATTTTACCACACATTCTTTACAGTTTTATTTACCCCAATATTGTTTACCATCTTTCCTCTGGGAGAACGCGTTGATAATTCCATAAATTTTACCTTCCCTACTTGTCCACTAATGTTTGACCGCTTTAGTCATCAC
>CABFWB010003905.1:34700-69044 GCA_902151455.1 Timema bartmani | reverse complement strand
TTACAAAACTACATTAAATCAGTTATGAAAACAGTTAAAATGCAATTAAACAATTTTTTTTATTAGCTGCGTGCATGCAAGAAAATTGCTTGTTTTTTATTTTAAGAATCTTCACTAGTTAGCTTATATTTTAAATATAAAAAACAAATGCCAATAATCGGCATCACTGGTATTTGTTTGAAATGAGCGGGTTTTCGCAAGCTGTGAGCTGTTTACCATTCACCCTGAGCTCCGAGCTGTGCGAGGCGAGACCCCCGGAGTTGCTAACAGTGCACGTGTAGTTGCCCGTGTGACCGGACAAGACCGAGCCGAGAGTCAACAACGAGCCCGCGTCCCCCAAGGGGACCACGGTGATACCAGGCATGTCGCGGGTAACGTTGAGGCCGTTCAGGGTCCACCAAGTGGACATGGGCTTATCTCCGCCAATCACAGCGCATGTCACCGTCATGGGTTGGCCCGCGTTTAGCGGAGTATCGCCGAAAGTGAATGGGAGGATTTTAGGAGGAACTGAAAACATATTTCGATTTTTGTGTTTAGTTGCTCAATTGGCAACTTGGGGGGCGGGGGGGGAAGTCTCAGTCAAAATTAAACTTTGATCAAGTCTTTATCAAACGGTGTTCATTTCTTCCCCCCACTTAAATATGAATTCATTTCTTCTAAATCAAACCTTACAATCCCTAAAACATTAGTGTAAAGTACCTACATATGTACAACCTGAGAAAGGGTTGATACATTATAACAAATATACATCTTAAATATACAAATTTATCTAGTAAATAAATGTATTATAAAACTTTACAAACTTTTAAATTTATTTTACACTGAAGCCAACACCTTTTTACTATTTATTTGGTGAATAGCCGCAAATAAGATGTAGGCCAGTATCAATTATATTCATGTTTGCGCCAAAAGACAGATATTATGTCTCAACACAGTGACTACTACTTTTATTTTGTACAACACAGCTTTGTACATTTGTATGTTGTGGGAAAAGTGCCTAAACAGACCTTCCTTAGACAACAAGATATGAAACTATACAAAGGGTTCGGTTAGGTTTTATTAGAGCAGGATATTCAGGAAGATAAAAATCAAATAAATTAAAATAAAGTTTTTCATGTGTCTTTTACATTAAAATATGACACAAGTTGAACTAAATATAAGTAACCCGTTAATTAAAACACACATCTTACACCACATTCTAAGTAATTTTGCCAGTTGCGTACCATTTACAGTCAGAACCGACGCCTGGCCCGCAACACCGGCGGTATTTATCGCCACACACGTGTAATTTCCCCCGTGAAAGTATCTCACAGTTTCAATAGTCAGGATACTTGTACGTTTCCCTAAATTGAACACAGCGACGCCTGGAACCTCTGAGGCGTTCCTGCCGCCCAGCGTCCACGATATGGTCAGGGGTTCATCCCCCTGTGAGACCACGCAGGACTGCTGAACAAGGGTCCCTGCATTTATGGCCTGGTCACCAAAAGTGAACGGTGTTATGGAGGGAACAACTGAAATAACATACTTGTTAAGTTCGCAAAAAGTAAACAACTCTTCAAAACAACAACAATAAGGAACAAATGTACACACAAATTTACAAGAAAACATAACTATACCAAAACTATTATGTAAACTGATCAAGGACCGTGATATTTACTACAAATTTCACTAGACCTTTCTTGAATTATATTTAAGATGCTTGGATAACTTTGTAACATGGAACAGCAGATTTTGAACCGATTCTCACCTATTTCTGTTTCCAACAAAATCGACACGAGCAAAACAAGGATGATAGAACCAACAAACTTCTGTTCGAGTTAACAAAGGGTGCCAAACGCAACAAAGAGACATTATTAATTCAAAATGTCGATAAGATTTGGGGAAGAATTAAAGAAAACGAGAGAAACATTGTGAATTTATGGGGTAGAAAAAAAGTTAAGTATTTAGTAAAAGGTGTGAAAAAAAAACCAGTAATGACAAAACAAACATACATTTGTATTCATTAAAAACAAATGAAAACATTGTTTCTACACTGTTTTCATAAACAACCTTTCAATAAGGGATTTAAAAAAAACAATAATGAATTTTTCGTATAGATTTTTCAAAATCAACTAACATAAATTATTCTCAAAACAAAAATGCATATAATATGCTTTAGTATGAAAATAAATTACATATAAAATAATTTAGCCATTTTAAAATGTATAGTTGTAATCGAGCCATTGATCCTTCTTCGACTATTTTGGACAGGTTTTATGATTTTCTTTTTTTAGCAATGGTATTGACATTATAAAACAAGTTAGAAGTCAGTACATCCAACATTTTAAGTGATTCCCTAATTCAATCCTTACTATACCACATCTACGGTAGGAGAGTTGGTGGAGTGACTGCCAGCGGAAAGTTATTTATTGCAAACATAGGCGGAAAGTCACTTATGTCAATCTAGCCGGAAATAGTTATTCATAGATATTGACATTAGTTATTTCCATTCAATGTTTGCAATAAAGAACCTTCCGATAGCAGTCACTCACCAACTCTCCGACCGTAGATAGAGTATGTGTGTAACACTAAGACCACACATAAAACAATTTTGAGAGTTAAGCGGGATTGAGACAGCAGAGTGGCCATACGGACAGCCGAGTGGCCAGCCGTACGGACAGCCGAGTGGTCATTATAATCGAGAGAAATTTCCCCAGATTTGCAGTGAGAGACAGAGCAGAAACCACATAATAAAATACACCCTTATTATACCTCACTGGGATTTGACCTCCCTCATTAGCGTCACACCAGGAAGATGAATTTGAAATGCAATCGGCATGACCTCCGGAACGAGTCGCTTGTGTGTGTTACTCTTATATTGGTGGTAGTTTGGATAAAGTTGAATTATTTACACACGTTTCTCTAACTACACATGTGGTGAAGCAAATATTGTTAGATAAATACAGGATATTTACATGCACAATAGTGTTCTCCCTAGGGCCTATCGAATAGGACCAGCTGATTTTACTACCCACTNTTACATGCACAATAGTGTTCTCCCTAGGGCCTATCGAATAGGACCAGCTGATTTTACTACCCACTTCGGATAAAATTTAAGCTATTTTATAACGTTGCAAAATATTAAACTGGCCCCCCCCCCCTTACTTAATAATGCCAACTGGCTGACCACATTTTCTGGGGAGAACATTGCACTGTCTCCTTTACTGCGGTCCTCCTCCCAAGCTGCACTGGGAACATCACAGCGTGTCAGTGATAAAAATCAAACACTTTTAATGTATTAAGTTACCCCGCTTACCACTCTACCCTATATTCAGTGTGGTTTCAGCTCAGAGCTGAAAATATGGGCAACAGCCCGGTCGCAGTTTTTAAAAGTGCTGTTCTCTCCCCATGTCATGACTGTACCGCTCACGATCAGAACAGGGCTATGGCTGGTGACGCCAGCTCTATTCTCTGCGGTCCATGTGTAATTCCCGCTGTGACTCGCCACCAGACTCAACCTGTCGCTGATCTTAGAGGACAAAATATCAATGAGAGAAGACAGTTCCACCACATTTTGAGAGAGGTGCCCCCCTTGGACACATAACGATACAGCTTGACACTGTCGCCAGAGAACGCGTCCGCTTCGAATGAGAAGGGATTGATGAAAGGCCGAACTAATGGGAGAAAAGCTTAAAAGAAATAGATTGTCTTTAATTAAAAGGGAATTAAAGCTAAATATGAACATTTTCAGAACAAAATAGTAATATCCCCACATAGATTACGCAGGTCCCTTTAAAGGCAGGCGCTTTTCTTATTATTGTCGATGCTGGCGGGTGAGCGAAGAGTAGAAGTGAGTCTCAGGTTCTTCCCAGGGGCTTAATTGGGATCATTTAATGTTACTTTTAAGTGGAGTGTGTTCAGGTTAAAGGGGGAGGAGTTTATTGGCAACATTGGGTGCGTTTGAAGGCTATATAAGTCATTTGGTGTCAAGGTTCAAGCTGGTGAGTAAACTAATTATTACTTACATGTGTGTATCAAATTTATGTTAGCTACAAATATTTATTTTTCTTTAATGCCGTGCCTAGTACCTTAGAAGAGGATGCTACCGACTATAAAACTGGAGCTGGAGACGTTACCTATGGAGCATCGCTTTGTACGGACAACTGGCTGGGTCACATCATGAGAAGAAATGTCTTATTGAGTGGCGTCATAGAAGACAAGGTGGAAGGGAGAAGGAAGATCACGAATACAACCGATTGATGTACTCAAACAAGGAGACAAGATAAAGTTTCAGGAGATAAACAAGGAAGATGTTGAGAGGACAAGCTGGGGGATTCAATTTGGACAAGTACAACGGAACCTGTCAAAAGACAGAACACCCAATTATAATAATAGCTGTCATACATTTGTGTTTGAAGACCTTGTTTCCTTAAAAGTGCAGAGATACTGGTCGGCAGAATTGGTTTCCTCACAATCGCTTTATATTGAAAGAGAATAAAAGGGGTTCATGGAAAGGAAAACAAAAGGAGAAAAGGAATGGTCTGAAAGCTATCGTATTTAAATAAATATCTAATGTTATCAAAAGTATTTTGGATTTTAATGGAGTTTGATTCACAAACAATTAACCAAAACACAAATATAAACAGGTCAAGTGTAGGTTAGAATATTAATAGCGTGGATGTAAGGTAGGTTCATTAAGAAAAAAAGTCTCCGTTTTTGGAAAACTTTACCCCATTTCTGAATGTCCAATCTCTGTCAAAGATGTTCAAGAGAAATTGTTCATAAATGTGGCAAGGTCTCGGAGGTTTGTCAATTAAGGTTGTCTGCGCATGCACGGGGCCCTGTAGTACCGTTGACTTGAACGGTGGCGGTGTAGCTGACCGAGCCGGCGTTGTTCTGTGCGGTACAGGTGTAGTCTCCGGTGTGAGCCGCCACGGCGGAGGATATGGACAACAGACTGGTCCTGTCCCCTAGCTTGGTGGTAGTGATACCGAGGTGCGAGCCTAGCTCTCTACCGTGCAGATTCCATGAGATGGTCAAGGGTTTGTCCCCCTTGGACACATGACAGTTGAGTTGAACGCTGTCCCCGTTGTTCACCTCCTCCTCCAGAGGGAAGGGGATGATGTGGGGCAGAACTGAACACAGCGGGAACAGAACTCAGGACTACTTCGTGGGAGTACTAGCGAGTGGAAGGTTTGTTAAAATTAGGAGATCATCGCAAAAACAAGAGCAGGAACTTTTTCAACTCGATCTCAGACCATATATTACATACGTTTGCCAACTACTAACCCAAAAATAGTCAATAAAACAGACAGTACTGCAATTTCGCAGATAGGACCATTAAAATAAAACCTGGAAAGGTAAAGAAATTTAAAGTACCAGNATTTAGAGTTTCATAAATACAAAATATGTTGTGAAGCAAAATATGCGTGAATTCAAACTACTTTTACTTGAGTGCAGCGAAGTGACAACACAATGTGCAAAGCTTGTAATCTACTGAGGACAAAATAAGAATTTGGGAGAGCCAATATAAATTAGAGATTCATTACATTTTTTATGGTAGCAAGCATTCTTAAGATTTATTCTATGTTGATGGTTTACCTAAGAGCAGAAACAACATTATATACATATTTTAACAAAAATATCTTGCTGGTAATTTTTTACTATACATGTTTAATTGTGAAAACATGGATTTAAATTTCATTTTTGTTGCATAAATTTCATTAAAATTTGCATTCTAGATATATTAAGCGCTGCGTAGAGTTAATGTAAAGTTAATATTAAATTATACCTATGGTAAGTAAGCCCTCATCGTAAGTTCAAGTTTGTAGTTTGTAGTCAAACAGTTTGTTTTTAAGTAAGTTAATTCCTCCTAATGCTGTTTGTGGCTCTTAAGTGAAATATATATTTTTTAATATGAAGCGATACGAGTGAACGCATCACTCAGTTTTTACCGTTCACGTAGAGGTGCGTGGTGTGGTTGACCGAGCGTGGCTTGTTTCTCGCAACACACGTGTAATCTCCGCTGTGCCGCTCCTGAACGGCCTCGATACTTAAGGTGCTAATGCGGGGACTGGCCCTACTCGTCAACACCCCTTGGTACCCTTGGGTCAACTCCACCCCATTCAGGGTCCAGGAGATGGCGAGGGGCAAGTCACCCTTAATTACAGCGCACTGCACAAACGCCATGTCGCCTGCGTTTGCCGGTTCCTCGCCGAATGAGAAGGGGACAATTTGTGGGGCGACTGGAAAAACAATCGATGCCATGGAATGAATCCGGCCTTGTACAAGTCAAGTGTTGTTAGTATCTGTTGTAAAACAAATCAGTCGGCAACAGTATTGTTGGTGGGATTAAAACCTACGTCAACATCGATAAAAAATAAAATGAACGAACTAAAAAAGACCATATTACCCCAAGAAACTAACGAATCAGAAATAACTGAAAGTGTTCAACAACAAAGGTATTTTTGAAAGAGAAACTTAATGTAGAAGTCAAAGAGGGATATAAATCATAATTTAAAAAAAAAGCCAAAAGACAAATTTGAAAATAAATATAACTTAAATATAATAGAAAACATACTAAATATATTTCTCGACCTAAACAATTCATAAAACAAAACTACTACAAGTTTTCCTATAACACATGTTTTGACAAAGCAAATTTTTCTCGAGACGGCTATTGCATGGTTTTTGATTGTGGGCCACTGCGAGATCCCCATTAGTGTTTTGTTTTTCCTCCGCCACTAGTGCTATAATAGCGCCTACTCTAGTCTGTTTACAGCTCTATTGCAAACATACAATTGTTTTCTTCTTTACAGTACATTCTACTATGATCAAGGTAATAATTCGGTAATTTTTTACCTTCTTTTTTGGTAAACAACACTAAGTAGTAGAGAAAAAAATACACTATAACTATATCAAAATATGAACCAATGTTTTCTATAACGTGATTTCTCGATAGCGCGATGTTTTTCTAGAACACAACTACCAGGTTATAGGAAAACTTCCTGTACTACATACTGATAAACGTACTAACAAATGTGTGCACACAATTAACATGTTCATGTATCTACCGTTAACAAGGAGCAGAGACGAGTGATTGGCCACACCCCCCTTGTTAGCAACCATACACGCGTATTCCCCGCTGTGCCTTGCTTGTACGGCCACGATACTCAACGTACTGAGCCGCTCGTTCACCTTGGTCACAGACACACCCGTGTACCCCGGAGGTATCTCCGCCCCGTTCAGACTCCAGGTGATGTTCATGGGGAAGTCGCCTTTGATGACCGCGCACTGAATGAAAGACATTTCACCAGCGTTTGCCAGCTCGTCGCCAAACGAAAAGGGTACGATTTGCGGAGGAACTGCGGGCAATGGGAAATTTCAAACTATTAAATTGGAATCAATATTTTCGAGGTCATGCCCTGAAATGAAAGAAAGGTACATTAAGATGTAGACAACTAAATTCACAATTCTATTTTAATAATAAATAACTCCATGGCGTCACCTCGTAAGCGAGCTATATCGACCGAGCGGCCGCAGCATGTTGGCGAAGATGGTGCCAACATTTGCTGATATAAGTTGTCATGTGGTCAGCACAACAAACGCTCTTGGCCGTTAATCTCAGTTTTCTAGATTGGAGCCGATACTTCTTTGTTCAAGTAGCTTCACATTTGTCTTCAGCAGGCCGAGTTGACTTGGCTCCAAACTCACTGAGATTCTATATTAGAATGCTCACTTATCAGCGTTTGGTGTGAAAACTGATAGTGTGCTATGTGCTCTATAAACTTGCTCATGTAGCAGAAAATATGTTTCATAAAGCAACCACCAACCCTTCAGCACCAAAATACCACAAGTGCAAGGAGGAGATGTGAGGAACAGATAATAAAAAGTGGGAGGAGAAGGAGGGAGATCAAGGTTCTAATAAAATTACAGAAACTAAAAAACAAAATATTAATATTAAAAATGACAGAGAAAAAAAAAAGGTTTGTGAAAAAATAATTACTCCAACATAGCAACAACTTTCATGCCGCGGTGTTTTAAAATTCAGGCTCAGAAGTTTGGCACCCCTTGCAACTAGTTTACCGTTGACGATGAGGCGAGAAGAATGACTAGTAGTTCCAGCCTCATTGCTCGCTTTGCAAGTGTACTCGCCCCCGTGCCTCGCCTTAACTGCCTCTATGCTCAGCGCACTTATACGCTGACTCATCTGAGATATGATGATCCCCTGATACCCTGGCGAGATCTCAACTCCGTCCAACGTCCAAGAGATCTTGATGGGGGAATCACCTTTCACAACGGCGCACTGAACTACAGACATGTCTCCGGCGTTCGCTGGGTCCTCTCCAAACGAGAAGGGCAAAATTTGGGGTACAACTGAAATATGATATCTAAATAAATCAGTGACAGGTTGGAAGTGCGTGAAATTATAATCCATGTTGAGTCATCACAAGTCATAAGCATTAAAACCCAATGAATCGGTGAATCAATTCACCCTAGATACATAATTATTTAGTGACCTGGTTGGTGATTGAAGGAATATGAGAGTGGAATGATTGAAAAAAAAACAAACACACATCTATTCAAATAAATAAATAGGAACACAAAGATTTAAGCAAATCGTCTAATACATTCTGCTTCGTGGAATAGCAACACAAAGCCTAAATAAATAAGCCACTATTTCATTTTTGGAGAAATTGTAAAATCATCTCACCCTCCAGTTAATATAAGTAGATTATATTCCCAAAAAATGAAAGTACCTAGCTCACATAAAACAAATAAACAAAACATAAAGAAGAGTATTTTCCATTCACCGTTAACGTGGAGCGCGGCTGTCTGGTTGGCCGTTCCGGCAGCATTGGCTGCGCGGCACGTGTACGCTCCGGTGTGACTCGCCTGCACAGCCTCAATACTGAGTGTGCTTGTGCGTCGGCTGGGTGCGCTAATAACCACACCTTGGTAGTCGGGCGTGACCTCGCCACCATTCAGAAACCACGTTATAGACAGCGGGGAGTCACCTTTCACCACAGTGCAGTGGACTATCACCATGTCACCGGCATTCACCGGCTTGTCTCCGAATGTGAATGACAACACGTGGGGAGGGACTAGCCAGAGGTACATCATAAATAGTTGTTTTACTCAAATTAACACGAAGGTTAAATCATCATAATGCAGGTGGGAATCAAACATAAAATAAAAATGTGTCAAGACAGAAAGAGATTAATTTTTTTTTTAAATAAATGACTGCTAGAAAATATAGTAAGGAAATGTAGACTTCCTTTACCCTGAGAGATAGCAAGTTTACCTTAATTACTTCCACTATGGTGCAGTATACAAGATAGGGCCATAGTGTAATCAGTTGAGGTAAGACTGATACCTTTCAAGGTAAAAAGTGTTTTGCCATGTTAACATGTTTTGAAATCCCATTATCACAGCATTTTAACTAGAGTAGAGGAAATTGGAGCAAACCCAAAAGCAAAATAAACAGAAATATGCACTTCCCTTAACGAAACCTTGGAAGCTATTAAAAGAAACAAAAATAAAAGGAAGCAATAAGTTGGACAATACCAATTCATTCAAATCAATTTTTATAACTGCTCTTCAAATATTACACCCCAATTTTATTAAGTTCAGTATTTTCGTGAATGAAGGTTTGTTTTGTTCATAGTATTTCACATTTCCGTAAATGGTAGCAAGTTTGGATGGAAGGAAAGAATAATAGAACAGACGAATGGAAAAGGATGAATATTTAACACTAGTTAAATAAAACCATAATAATAGCAGACCAAAGATGACTTTAAAAAAAAAATATTTGGAGTTATGTTGAATAGATTGCACCATTGCCTGTAAGGTTGGCGCTGTAACTATGAACACCCGCAGCTTTCTCTGACACGCAAGTGAACGTGCCATCGTGCTGCGCTTCGACCGAGCCGACGCTAAGAATGATGTTCCTCTCTCCCAGCTGGACGATGGTGACTCGCATGCAACGGGAGATGGGCTGATCGTCAAACAGCCCCTTGAGACCGACAACCCCCTTGACAACGGAGCATGGGACTGTCACCAGTTCACCCTCACTCAAGGGGCGTTCGTCAAACGTGAAGGGCACGATTGCTGGTGGTACTGCGACCGAATGAGGGCTTTGCGACAACAAATACATAACATCTATAAGCTGAAAGCTGAATGGACATCAAAATTATCAGAGTTATAATAATAAAGAGCCAGAGAATTTTGGAGGGGATAGAAAAAAAACAATAATAGTATAGTAGCGAGTTAAAAAAAGAAAAGAAAATAGACATGCCCAGTTAAAATTCAGTAGTTTACATCACACCATTAACAGTGAGGTTAGCGCTGAACGTGTGAACACCCGCCGCATTCTCCGCGACACAGGTGAACGTTCCAACGTGCCGCGCTTCGACCGAGCCGATGCTAAGAATGACGTTCCTCTCCCCTAGTTGGACGATGGTGACCCGCATTCTGCGCGAGATGGGCTGATTGTCGAACAGCCACTCGAGATTGACGGGGGAGTCGCCCTCTATCACGGCGCACGGAACTGTCACCAGCTGACCCTCGTTCAGAGGAAAGTCGCCGAACGTGAATGGCAAGATCTTTGGGAGAACTGTAACTAATCTAGCATGAGTTTCACCATTCATGTAAATTGTACGCATTTAAAAAGGGTTGGGAAAACTATTTAAGAGGTGAATCTTCTAGCACAAGAAATGTTTGGCTTAAAAAAACAGTGGAAGTGTTTTCCCTCTTAAACCCAAATATTTGTTTTAAAGATTTTGATATTTTTTAAGTGGTCAAGTGCTGTAATAAGCAATAGATTTATTGTGTACAAGAGTTCCTGAAATAAATTGATGTTAAAGTGTGAGTCCTCAGTTGAAGAACATGAATCTCACAAAAAAATGGCTTGGGGAGAATTCAAAAGGTAGAGAAATATTATAAGGAAATTCAGGTTTGTAAAAAAAAAAAAAAAAGGCAAATTATTTTTACAGAAAGATCAAGAAAGTTGTATAGCAATGATATTAACATTTGGTAAAATTAGGATTATTAAAGTAAACATAAAATCAACAAAAATAAATCTTACAAATCAAACTACGTTATAACTATCTCTAGTTTCATTACCGTCGACAAATAACTCTGCCGAATGTTTGGTCACCCCTGCCGGGTTTTTAGCGACACACGAGTAAACCCCTCTGTGTGCCGCTCCAACGCGTGGCACCGACAATATGGACCCAGAGTCTCCAAGAGGTATGATCGTTATGTTCATAAACGGTGTGATATCATCATTGTTCAAGGTCCAATGAACTTTCACCGGTTTGTCTCCATCGACGGAACAGGTCACTGTCGCGGATTTGCCGTGGGTACGAGGCTTGGAGCCAAATGAGAAAGGAACGATTTCTGGAAGGACTAGATTGGATGCAAAAATAGAAAGAAAAAAAAGGAAGAAACTTGATTTAATTAATGTCAAATGAATAATAGACAAAATCGCAGTAGCGATAGATGGCGGACTTGAACTAATATTTGAAGTTTAATAACATAATTTATATCAAGTAGAGGAGTAAACAAATGTGGCTAATACTATTTCTACAAACACCATATTTCAGTAACAATAATATCAAAAATAATATAAAAGTTTGAAAATATACAGTATTTACCTGAATATAAGATTAGCTTCCCCCACCCCTCCCCCGGGACAATGTTTGTTTGTTTGAAGCAGTTAGCTGTATTTCAGCTCTTGGTTTTAAACATCAACAAGAATCTAATAAAAGTGTGATTTATTATTTTAATAAAATATATTGATCCCTACTATTTGATGAATTTTATTACAGATCCAAAGCAACTTTGTTCATAAATAAATGACCGAAAACGATGAGGAATGTTCAGTCTAAATCTGCTTTTTTCCTTTAAAATATAAACAATTTTTGGGGTGCCATCTTAAATTCAGATAAATATGGTTGTTTCTAAATATTAAACTACCCATTAAATTTTTATTCAAACAAAAAGCCTTCTAAAATTGTTTTCTAACCGGTGCAAACAATTCCTATTTCCAGCTCAAACGTCCATTACTCGTTCTAGCACACAGAGACAAAGTACAACCCCTGCGCCAACCTTTGACTATGAGCTCAGTGGTTATATTGTCCACCCCCGCGGGGTTCCTAGCCGTGCACGTGTAGTTGCCCGTGTGAAGAGCCGTCACCGAGTCTATCAGTAGCACGCTAACGCGAGGGCCCATCTTGAATATCTTTACGCCAAGCGAGGAGGAAGCGTCTCGCCCGTGGAAAGTCCATGTCAGTTGCAAAGGTTGGTCGCCCTGGGACACAACGCACGAGATCTGGAGGAGCTGGCCAGCGTTCAGAGGTTCCGTCGAAAAAGACAGGATACTGGGTTTCACTGGTACAAGTCAAATAAAATGGAAAACGGCGAATGTGTGACTAACTTTTGAAATGTGATGTATTATTGGAGAATATGCATGGTTTCCTCTTTGTATTCTCGTGTTTAAAAATGACCCTTCTATTTGAATATTTCTACCATGACTGTGAAAGTGTAATCTACAGGGGGGGAAAAATATATATTCACACAAAACTTAAAACCCATCAGTATGTCCAAGGTCCAGGTTTCCACATTAGAAACAAATTATTATTGATCATTAAGACTTAAATTTCCATTTTAAATATGTAAAAGATCAGAACAGAAAGCTATAATTATTTTTAAATGTTTAAATGCAATCAGAGCGAAGCTTTATGACATCCAAGCAAACCAATACCAAAACATATTCAATAATAATAATAATAATAATGGAAGAAAGCAAACAATTGTACGTAATATGATTGTTGTACATGACCAGCGAAGCTAGAGAGATCAAAAAGATCTTTAGGTTACAGAAACAGCTGTAGAAAGTATTATTACTGTAATATTTGAAAGATTACACTTGGACAAAAGAATCAAAAGAAGGAACTAAGTCCAGTTTTTATTCCTGGAGCCAAGTGTCATTTTTTTCAAATTACAAATATATACATGAAAGATCACAAACAAGAAAAAAGAAAAAAAAAAGAACAAAAAAGAAAAACTATTTAACTCTGTCCCAACCGTGGTGAGAAACTTGGTGGCAAAGCATAAACAAATCGTTGGTAAAGCAGAGAGGATGAAGCGAACAAACCGTTTATAGTGAGGGGGGCAGTGTAAGCGACCGTCCCGGCCTCGTTCGAAGCTATGCAAGTATAGTCTCCAGCGTGAACAGCTCTAAGTAGGGATATTGTTAACAAGCTGATCCTATCAGCGACCTTCATGATGGTCAGCTCCATGTTGGCGGCCATTTTGTCACCAGGGTAGGACCAGGTTATCATGACGGGCAAGTCCCCGGACACGACAATACATTGCAGGTTGGCGAAGGTTCCGGCGTTCATCGGTAGAGTACCAAAGGAAAATGGCGCTATTGACGGGGGTTCTACAAATAGATAATGCATGGACTGGAGAGAGATGTTTGAAAACAAAACATTGCAACTATAAACACACCACAGCGAATTAACATTAGTATGAAACAAGTTAAGATTCCCCCGATTAAAATTTGAGGCACCCTACTCTCAAAAAACATGACTAAACTTTGCAAATTGAGCAGCGGCCAGAAGACACATTCAACCACATCAACATACCAAGATATCAACCAAAACATTGATCCAACTCGTCACAAAAGTTAACTTTGTCATGTTAGTCTATGATATTGACAACAGATCACCTGACAGGTATATTATACTTCACCACATTGGCAACATTGGTACAAAGTAAAGGATAGAGGTTGTGGATTAGTATGAACAAAATTTAAAATAAATCTAACAGCGCGGACAAAAAAAAATCCTCTCGTTAACTGTTTAAGAGAGGTGCAAATAATGTCTGCAGTCAAGCACAACAGCGGAATAACTTAAAGGAGGTGACAACATCTGTCAAGATTTCAGTCTTTACCACAGGACCGCAAATCTGCGTGTTCAGACACCAGAAGAAGACACACCGTTGATAATTAGAGGGGCGGAAAAAGTTTCCCGGCCGGCGTCGTTGGAGGCGACACAAGTATAGTTCCCCGAGTGCTTGGAGGTGACCGCTGCGATCATCAGGATGCTAACTCTGTCGGCAATCTTCATAGTGGTCATTCCAGAGGAAGAGACGGCGTTGTCGCCTGGGAACTTCCAGGATATCGTCACAGGGAGGTCACCGTAAGCGACGATACATTGGATCTGAGCCACGACCCCCGCGTTCATCGGCAGGTTGCCGAACGAGAACGGAGAGATTGACGGAGGGACTAAAGGGATGGGATTCAAAATATATTGATTATCAACTTTCAAAATTGCAAATTTGTATCAATAAATAGAAATGCATGTCAGTCAAAGTAAAACCAACCTTTGGGAAGTGTAATGCTACAACAAGCCAGCAAGAGAGAGCGATTGATCCTGTTTTAATCGACACAAGATTTAGTTTTTACTTATACAGTAGGGTTTGGTTACGAGCAAACTCTTTTAACTCGAAATTAAGAAAATAAAATAACAAAAACTATACAAATGTGGGTGAAATGGAACCAGCCATAAGGAGCGAACTTAACATAACCAAAGCATTGAGAAAATGTCAATTTATAGTTACAATATCTGTTGGCAAAACTAATATAGGATTCTATGGAATAAAATATAATCTTTTAAAAAAAAGAGTATTGTTATTCTTATATATTTATATTACTTCCCCCCCTTCCCCTCCTAGAATTTAGTGTGCCCGATACACATAAAAAAAATATTTTTATCTTCTTAAAGGTAAGCATAGAAAAAAAAAAAAAAAGCTATAAAGGATTAACATCAAAATAAATCACAGGCCAACTCATTCCCGAAACACAATTGTAAAGGGTTAATGAATAAAAATAAATAATCAACACAACAAACCAAGTCTTACAAACAAAAGCACAAATCACATAAAAAAAATACCACAACAATTAATCGAGGATTTGAGGTGGAGTTGTGAAGAAAATCGACAGACAGGAAGATACCCAAGCAATGTAAGACTGCTGAGAGAGATGTTATAATGATTTGTGATTGAGGAAAATAAAGGAGGAGGGTCGGGGGGGAGTTTATTACAAACAGAAGAAAAGCTCGACGTTAGCAGGGGGCACAATCCAGACCGAGTGGGGCCCCCACCTCAATAACCTGTCCCAGAGCGTACCATTCACCTGCAGTGAGGCGGTGTGGTTGGTCAGGCCTGCCGAGTTGCGAGCCGTGCAGGTGTAATTGCCGCTGTGGCCTGCCGTGGCCGACTGGATCACTAGAACACTGATACTGTCCCCTATCTTAGTGGTAGTTATCCCCATGTGAGACGACAGATCCTGGCCGTGGAAACTCCACGTGAGCAGCATGGGGCGATCACCCTTGGACACGTGGCACGTGAGCTGGGCGTTGTCGCCAGAGTTGGCCTCGCCCTCGAACGAGAAGGGGATGATATGGGGTGGGACTGGTGAGAAGACAACGCAACCAGTGGATCAGACTTCACATACAATACGGTCTGGTAGGATACAAATAGTGTGTAGCGAGAGTTGCAGAGCCTCCAGGAAAAACTCATTAATTAGTGATACATTATAACATTTCACTTTCATCAACAATCAGGTTGAGGAAAGACTAACTCCCGTAGATGCATTAATTTGTGCTTTCATATGATTGGAAACTAATTACGGAACATCTCAAATTACATGTCGGTAGATACTACAGAGCTATATCAAATCTACAACAGATTTCAACTAACATAAGTTTTAAATCGAGTATGAAATCTCACTAACAAACATTTCCTCGCTACACACACATTTGAACCAAGTCACAAAACTACCGTTGACATCCAGCTCGGCTGTAAAGTTGGCGACCCCTGCGCCATTGGTCGCGGTACATGTGTAGGCCCCGCGGTGCCCGGGGCCCACAGAGTTGATAGTCAAGATGTTAGCTTTTTCACCAAACACGGCCGTGCGCACTCCGACGGCGTGAGAGGACAAGTCCCGGCCGTGAAAGTGCCACTCGATACGCAACGGTTTGTCCCCTTTGGAAACGTAGCAAGTCAATTGGACGCTATCCCCCGCGTTGGTAGGTCCGTCAAATTGGAAAGGTGTGATGTGAGGTGCGACTGAAATGCAAGGGCTAACGATCAACTACCATCGCATCTTACTAAAAAAAAACAAATTCGTACACCCCCTAAGCAACTAAAGCAGAATTAATTATTTCAAAACTGTACACCACACGAAATCAGTTATTGGCGAGATTTGAACAAACTAAGTCAAAACTTCTACAAATTTAACGTTTATTTGTATTATTTAAAAAATCAATTAAACTGAAGTAAACTAAACACTTTTGTATCCAATAACAGAATTAGTATTAATATGAATAAAACTGTAGAAATAAATTGATATTTCATTATTACCAATTATTCCGGATCTGTTCATATTAAATTAACAGAACTGCAGTAGAAAAATAACTGAAAATCCACCTGTAAAAGAGGCTAAATAATAATAAAAGTAAACAAACGTTTTATAAAAATATTTAGGATTAGCATTTGTAGTTTTTAAAACTACTTCACGATGGATTTAAGAGTATAAAGAAAATTTGTTTCCTGCGACGGTAGATTCCAATAGTTTTCTCGCAGAAACCAACCCACCCTTCCCCCTGTTTCATTCAACAAACAGTGTACAACTGATGCACAAATACAGTTGGAACCCAAACACAAAATGTGGTCCTAGGCACAGATAGCCCATCTTCAATAAAAAAATAAAATATTGGCAGCTGTAAGTTTAAAATGGCGCAAGCACACAAATAAAACAAACAACGGAATAATGTCATCTTACCTTGTCACTGGTCGGCTTACATTCCCTACCCGCAGGACTTCTTCATATTCCTGAAAGGTAATCGTTCCCTCAGAGGAGGAAACTCTATGACTCGCCAGTTACCGTCATTCACACGGTTACTTAGCTCTACAACCTATTTATAAGAATTTACCGCAAGGGAATTATAAACTTTAACATTTATACTTTCTCTTCTCAAAGTGATGGCTTGTAGAATAGCTATATATTTATTTGTTTGTTAAGAACTTTAAACTCAACTGTCTTTGATAAAATGAAAATAAATGTAGTAGATAACAAATTACAATACACAGAAACAAAAGTTTTTCTTGATGTAAAATACATTAAATATGTTAAATTATAATTTACTAATTGAATTCCCCCCTGTTTTTTTATGGTTTCAAACTAAATACTGTAGATTTGTGTGTTTAGATTAAATGAACACTTATTCTAACATGTATACAATATATCAATCGACTAATTACAAATAGAGCAGTTTCTTCTTAACAAATATATTTCATAGTTAATTGCAACAGAAATTAAAGAGGATATTAAATTAACAGTTTGGTGTTGATTCTTTAAAGGTTTCTTAGATGCAGTTACTATAAAAACAGTGGAATTAAACACAAATAAGCTTTTACAATTTATAATAAATAAAATGATAGGATATTAGGAAAGTGATAGAGCACAAATAAAAGTAAAAACACTAACACATATTTACACACACTTCAATATTTCGATGCTATTATAGCGTCTTCTCCAGGAAGTAGTAGTTAAACACAACACATATTTACACACACTTCAATATTTCGATACTATTATAGCGTCTTCCCCAGGAAGTAGTAGTTAAACACAACACATATTTACACAAACGTCATTATTTAGTTTAACTACTACCACTTTCTGAGTAAGATGTTATAATAGCATTGAAATATCAAAGTGTGTGTAAATATGTGTTAGTGTTTTTACTTTTATTTGTGCTCTACCATTTTCCTAATATCTTATAATTTTATTTATTACAAAATTGTTTTTGCTCAATGCACTTTATTTCATTCATATTATTTTAAATAAGCTTTTACAAAATATTTTCCAAACTATAGAAAAGGTAAATGTAGAAACTGCTCTATTTAAGTACCAATTCAAGAGATGTGCAGGGGGATTACATAAGATGGGTAGTAAAACACAGTGTGCAGAATAAAAGTAGATTTGTGCTCTTATTACTCGTGTCCTGTGTTTTGTTCCGTTAATAAAATTGTACCGGAAAAGTCAAAAGGGCATTTCTTTAACTATAAATAAGGATGTATGTTTGCAAGAGGACATAAAAAGAACAAGGAGACAGATCCTGAAACACTTCTTGGGGGGAAAACACAGCAGCTTCAAAGTAGATCTAAATTTCACACAGAAATTAGAGCTAATTTCCTGACATTGAACTCGTCAAGACCGAGTCGTCAAAGTCGGATGACGAGCGAGTCATGTCGATAATGTGGTCGGCTACTCTGAGGTTGTGTTCAGAGCATTGGTTGTGTTGTGCTTCGGGAGATATATTAATCTAGTGATTTCCAACCTCTATGGCTGCTCTCTTAAAACTACCTCAAAGAAAGTTTGGTTTGTGTCGATGTCTGGCGAAAACAGATGAAATAAAGAGGGATTTGACAATCTTTTTAAGGGAGAACCAAAAAGCCTCAGATAATTTAAAAGCTCTAAGAAAACATTAATCAAACAGGAATAAGATTCAAATATACTCAAATTGTGTGTTGTGTATAGTTTAGTTTTGTTTAGCAGTCTACAGCGAGTCTTCCTTTCGTTATAATGGAGTATTAAAGAACAAAAATTCAAATTATATCTTTCGATATATAAAATGAGGAAATTGGACCATTCCATTCCGGTCTAGGTAGGTGTTGTCTGGTGATTGGCATCAAGACGCACTTAATCTGACTATGGATCGTGATTGGCATCAAGACGCACCAAGTATGACTATGGATCGTGATTGGCATCAAGACGTACTTAGTCCGACTATGGATCGTGATTGGCATCAAGACGCACTTAGTCTGACTATAGATCGTGATTGGCATCAAGACGCACTTAGTCCGACTATGGATCGTGATTGGCATCAATACGCACTTAGTCTGACTATGGATCGTGATTGGCATCAAGCCGCACTAAGTCTGACTATAGATCGTGATTGGCATCAAGACGCACTTAGTCCAACTATGGATCGTGATTGGCATCAAGCCGCACTAAGTCTGACTATAGATCGTGATTGGCATCAAGACGCACTTAGTCTGACTATGGATCGTGATTGGAATCAAGACGCACTAAGTCTGATTACGAATCGAGCCCTAAGTTTGCAGATCTCTTGAAGGGGCATTATCGTAAAAAAACTACTTAATTTGCTAGGTCTATCAGAGGCAATGCAAATTATTATTATTTTTAATTGAAAATCGTTATGAATATCAAAAGTTATACCCTTTAAAATTGAGGTTTATTTTCCTCGTTAATTAGATTTTTAAATAAATAATGAAAGCAATCAACCCAATTAATCTTTGTAGGGAAAAGGTTTCAAATAATAATTTGAATTTGCATTTAGGCCCTTTATTAAATAAGATTTCTGAAAAGAGATTCATATCAAAACAAATTACTTTTGTTTCGACAGAAATTATTAATATTCAGTTTAGGGTTATATGGGAGAATCAATTTGGCTCTGGAACAGCTTGAACTTCTGTTATATTATTGTTCTCTAGTCAGAGAAATATCATCAATAATATTTTAACAACAAAAGCTAGTTTGTAAGTTGTATGTTGATATAATGAATCGGTTTAGAAAGTGTATATTAAGTGCCATGAGTTATTAAGCAAATAAAACATAAAATCAATGAAAAACTGAAGCTTTGTGAACTAGTTCATGTTTTTGCCACTAGAAACTACCAAACTTACTGCTCGGAATTCTTAATTTACTGATAGTGAAGGCTTTGTTGTACTGACGGGGCGGGGGGCGGACGACACTACTTATGGGTGCAGGCTACTTATGTATTAACTTTAGCTGATGAGAGTGATCATGGATCATAAGGTAATAGAAGTTTTTATGATTTTAAAAAATTATTATATTTTATGCTCAAGTTTTGGTACGATTGAATTTTCCAGAGTTTTTTCTACAAAAGTTTTGAGATGCCACAAAGCCCTAAATTTCGGTTTTAATTAATTAAAAAGACAGAAATTTCAAAAGCTGTTTTTCGCTACTCGTTAGTATAGATGAACCATTTTCAGAAATCTTGTTGATATTTACTTACTTAACATTTGTAATAACTATACTGATTGCAAGTCTATATAATAAACATTTAAGATAGTTTGAAAAATTAGTTTTGAAATTTATATTAAGTTTTATTAAATAATAAGGTTGATCAACTAATAATCACTTTTTTAACTATTTCCCATAGAAATCTTAGCCTTGCAATCAATAAAGTAAAAAGAGCATTCATCCCCTGACAATGTTAAACATAAAGTTTTAAAATTACTGCAACTTGTTTACAAGTCAGAAGTTTGATAATTAATATTTAAATAATGATTTAGCAATTAATAAAAATAATGATATGAAAGAAAGCAACACTATATAATTAAGTATATATGAAAAGCAAATAATGGGGAATGAATGGAGCTACGGAAATCAGCCGTATATGAAACATATTTGAATGAATTTAAAAATGACCCCTGGACACAGTAATATTGAACCTGGGACCTTTGGCTCAACGCCACAGAGCTAACCACGGATAATACCGTGCTCAGAGTCATCCTTCACTCATATGAGTGTGATAGTGATGTTACATAGTTTTAATGTAATAAAGGAATATTGAAAAAACAAACATTTGTTTTTGATTATTATTTATGATGATAGTAAAAAACAAAAGAACGTAATTAGTGTCAAACACGTGAATATCTCAGGGGATGAAGACCCTCACTTTAAAGGAGAACCAATAGAACGTCTGACTCATCACTCACCCATGACTTGAACTTCAAGTGTTCCTCTAGCACTGAAGCCTTGTGCATTGCGCGCTACACAGGTGTATATCGCCTGGTCGGACAGTCGCTCGACATTCTCGATGATCAGAGTTCCGTTCGGAAAAACCTTCTGCTTCCTGTTGATGGGCAACACTCGCCCATCTGGAATATTTAACATCGATAAAGAGTCATTTCAACGTCAGAAGAGCCGAGAAAGCAAACAAAGCCCGTGTATAATAGCGGGGATGGATCCTTCAGATATTCAAATCCTTAAGAATATTTAACAGTGAAGGCATTTAAAAAAAATTGTTAGTTTTAGATTTAAAAAATTATGAATATAATTTTTTTTATAGCTATGATGTTTATTGATAATTTATCCTCACATCATTTTAAGACTAATCTTACATAACAGCCCTCATAAGTAATTTACCACTTAATATGAGCAAAATAAAAATATAAGGGGAGAGGCAGGAACGTATTAATGTGGGGAAGTTATCAACCCTAAAGGTAAGCGTCCACTGGGTTGGTACCGCATGGACCGTACATTTGAGGGGGGGGGTGCGCCCACCATCCGCACTGACGGCACGGGCGAAGACTCTGTTTGCCCTTGAGCCAGAAGGTGAGGAGCTCGTTTGCGTGCTCAAGGAAGTACTGTTTGCATTTCTGTTATTGTTGGATTTGTTTCATGTTTATATCTGTGCCTTTGTGATTGATATTTCACCATATTATTTAAATATGGAAAGCGAGGCAGAATTTGTAGATATTAGTTGCCTTTTAATTGAAGAGGAGAGAAGAAAATGTACGAAACGACGATTCTGGGTTCACAACGTCAACACGAAAATACTTATGTTTGGTGAGTACCACACATTATTTCCTGATTTGGTTGAAGATGGAGCCAAAAATTCCTGACCGCACTTGAGTTTAATTGCCTCAAACCAGACTTTCAGTCGAATGGCGGAGAGAACGTTGCCGGTGGTATCGACGTAGTGGGCGCATCTTGGTAACAAATAATGCTATGAATTAGTTGTACTTTCCGTTCCGTCCTTGCGGTCCCGACCCAGTGGGTGCTTACCTTAATGCGTGTTTTCTAAGATTTAAATTCTAGATTCAAATGCGAGAATAAGTGAATTCATATAATTCTATGCATTAAATTATATAAATAATGTTGATTGCTAAACTAACCTTATCTGTTCAGTCTTGGCTGTAAT
This sequence comes from Timema bartmani, assembly GCA_902151455.1. Classification (NCBI taxonomy): domain Eukaryota; kingdom Metazoa; phylum Arthropoda; class Insecta; order Phasmatodea; family Timematidae; genus Timema; species Timema bartmani. Next base: position 47,019 of record CABFWB010003905.1, on the reverse strand, counting down.
TTTATTATTATTTTAGGTTTTGTTTTATCAAAGTCCAGAGGTACTTTGTTGTTTACTTTGTTGCTTTGAATTTTGAACTGCCACTACTGTTATACTACTTCTCCAATGAGAGATCTTCTTCCTCTCTTCTGAATGGACAGGTGGGTTCCCCCCCCCACCCACCTCTTTATATATGCCATTACTGGCAGTTTGCTTATAGCTCTCCAAGAAGTAACTTGTTTGTTTGTTAAGTATTTATATTAGTTTGGTCGTAGTGTTTGTGTATTCCTTGGTTCATTAATGTGGGAGGTTGAGCGATAATCCATTCACGTTAGGAATTACTCTCTGAAAGGTCTTTTTTCCTATCAATATCCTACCATATAATATATAATATATTTCTGGTAGAGAAAAAAGCCTTTCAGAAAACAATTCCTACGCTGAATAGACTTTAGGTGATAAATATTAATAATAGAGCCTCTAGAAAGCTGGCTCACAAGGACCTAACTTGTCATTTAATAAAGTAACATTCTTCAGGTGAGTCTTTCAATGTTGTAATTTTTATACAGTCCGCATCTTGATTTTGCTCGCTTGCTACCAGAATGTTCATTATCTTTTGTTAACGTGATAGTGAACTAAAATATACATCAGAGATGTGCTCTCTTTCCTAGACAGTACAATATGTCATAGAGTTAGGTGTGCAGAGTAGATCTTGTAAAATATTGGGTGTTCCCACAACCTTCTGGCTTTTTCTTAGCTTCTGCTTATCGTAGGCTCACCGAAAGGTTCCTAGATGTAGACTAAACATGACGGCCATATTGGAAGCAAATGGTGGCTGTAGAACACTACTTTTTACTAAGATTGGATATATATCTCGTGTGAAGAGTGGATAGTTAGCCAATATTCAATTAAGTATATAAAAACAGTTGGTAACCGATGGAATCGCTTCTATCTATCTATTAAAATCAAATTATGTCCGAAGTTCTAACCTCTCTCCCACACAATAGAATCTATCGGGTAGCCAGCGACCGGGCACGTGACAATAAGGTTCTCTCCTGCGACAATCGCCTTCTTCTCCATGGGTCGGATGAATGGCAGGCCGTACACGTTCAGCTTGGCGGCGTGTTCGGTAGATCCCACCTTGGAGGAGGCTATACACTTGTAGAGACCTCCGTCGTTGGTGTGTATGGAGGAGATGTTGAGGTTGGAGACCACATCACCGTTCACCGTCACGTACTGGCCCACTTGGAGGCTAGCGGGGGAACATACAACTCGGAGTACAGCACCAGTTTTATATGAAGAGCCCTCTTAGCTGACAGATAGGAGAGTTTGTCTTACTACCTGTTCAGGTTATGTGATAATTACTCTAATGGGGTAAGGATGAGCAAGGAAGTATTTTAGAGGTAATATACCCGCATTTGCGTGGAAGAAGAGCAGGAAACCATTTAACACCAGAGTGACGACAAACTATTCAACCACTGAAGCGGGTAGCTAGGTAAGTTACTGGATCTACTTTCACATAATCATAGGTCAAGTAATGTGAGCTGCAGGTGTCAAATTTAATAGACATTCTCAATAACTATAAAATAAGAATACAAATATAGTAAAATGTTATCAATGTTTACTGTAAGAAAGCCCTTTATATGACAATTGTACTGTACTTGCCATAGTCGGCTTTCTACAGCATATTCCATAACACAACACATAAACACATTGGGAAAAAAATGTCAATAAAATCTAAGAACATTTTTAATGTGGTACTATTTTTTTGTTTATGTGCATGACATTTTTCGACTAGTAGACCATTTTACAGTTTATAAGAAATGTACCCAAATTGGTGTGGAGGGAGGGTGGGAAACTATTTCTAAGAATAAAATAACCCTTGGCACACCCAATAAGGATTAAAGATGAGCAGACTGGAGATGAGCCAGAGTCTCCCAGGGCTATGCCCGCTAGTTTACGACACAAGTGTGAGACACTCACTGGTCGCTGTTGGAGAGCTTCTTTCCGTCCAGCTCCCAGGTGATCTCTGGTGTCGGGTTCCCAGAGGCCACGCACTGCAAGAACATCGAGGGCCCCGGCTGGAGCGTCTCCTCCGAGAACTTCTTGTGGATCTGAGGGGGCTCGACTGCGCAACAGTAACAACACATCGTGACAATCACTGACCATTCCCTGACATTTCCCTCTTTTTCTTTGATATCAAAATAATCCCTGACTTTTCTTTGTTTCTTTATTAAATCCCCTGTTACTCCTCTTAGTGCCCGGAATGTTCCCTGCCTGCTATGACTCACATCTTCCCCCCAGCTTCAGCTCGGCGCTGGCCCCGGCGCTCTCCTGGTCGTTCCTCACGAAGCACTGGTACATGCCCCGGTCGTCCTTCTTGACGGTGTCTATCCTCAACACAGACTCCTCGTGGTTCAAACGTTTCCCATCCTTCATCCAATTGATGGTCTTGATGGGGTTACCCTCGAAGTTGCAGGTGAACACGGCGGGACGGCCAAAATCCACCGTCTGAGTGGTTGGCTCGATGTTGGCCGACAGCGGAGCTTCGAGAACACAAACAGATTAACAAACTATTATGGCCGGGGTGGGTTACATTATTTACATATATATGTAAGTATTGAAAGTAATTGTTCATTAAGTGTTGTTTGTAGGCCTATATAAGGTTAATGGGATTACTAAATATATCTTTGGCCAGCGGTGCAAACCGATAATCTGATTTGGCCCTTGAGGTGAAAAATGTTGGGCCCACCCTGACTTAACCTACCGAGGCGAGACAAGATGAAAGAGGTCATTTTAAATAAATGCAATGATATTTGTTTACAGAAAGGAAAATGATTGATAGTGCACCAGGCAAGGATTGAACTCTCTTATTTAAAATGAAGTGAACGAGAACATGAATGAAAGGACATATTTTTACAATTTTTAAAGCAAAAAAACTTTTTTGTGCATAATAAACAAGATATTACTCAAGTAGATGTTTAGCTTAGTTTTCTACCTGAAGAAATGTCGAGTCTCACCTGTTACAGCCCTCCCCGAGCCTCACCTGTTACAGCCCTCCCCGAGCCTCACCTGTTACAGCCCTCCCCGAGCCTCACCTGTTACCGCCCTCTCCGAGCCTCACCTGTTACAACCCTCCCCGAGCCTCACCTGTTACGGTGAGTACGGTCTCCACGCTCTCGCCCCCCACCGAGTTGTTGACCACACACAGATATTTCCCCGAGTCCTCCACTCGTGCCTCCTTGATGATGAGCGTCCCGCTCACCTGCTTCACCCGGTCGTCCAGAGTCACCGCCTGTTTCCTCGTCGTGCTCTCTATGAACTTGTACCACCTGCAACAAGAGCATACAGAGCCGTGCACATCAGGGCACCACATCGCTTACACCCGTCATCGCTGACACATCCTGTCCCCCCCGCCCATTTAAGGCATGTGGCGGCTAATTCTACTCACACAACTACAAGACCCCAGATGGGTGATTTGTCACTTTGTGAAAGAGATTAGATACAAGTTTACAGCGACTGGTTTTTGTTTCTGACTGGGAATCGAACCCGGGATCAGTTTCAACAAACCATCAACCACTTAGTGCACATGGTTATATCTGAGTCAAGCCCCGACAACCACTACTTGCGATGATCATTAGATTGCAATAACAATAGCAATTTATATTCCTAAAATTTGATATTTTCAGAAGATTTAAAAAAAAAAAANAAAAAAAAATACAACAAACTTTACTGAAGACAATTCATTTCCTGAAATTATAACTTTTGTTCCCTTGGACAGTTCCTGCCTGGACTCACAGTAATTATCCAAGCTTCTTTTTTTTTCCCCCACCGCATCTTACTACCCATCCGGGTTATACACTTATGTACTAATTAGGCTACCAGTCTTGGGGATAGGGAAGGAATCATTTTAGAGTGAATTCACCCGCATTTGCATGGAAGGACACCATTTAGTAGAGCTGACTGGGATTTGAACCCCCAATCTCCCCATTATCAGCAGGCCAGTCTAACATGAGAGTGACACCTTAGACCATGTAGCCACTGAAGCGGATATTTACTTTCTTAAGGAGCAGATTTACACTATATTAGTTTTCATGGCAAATATAAAAATGTTCAAAACTAAGTTTAAATACATAAAATATTAATGAATATAAATAACCACACAAAGCTTATTGGAGAGTTATTAAAACAAATAACGAAACTACTCAGTCAACTTAATTAATACAATATTAAATTCATTTTTAATTTAAGGAATTAAACATCCATAAAAGCATAATAACATTTAAAAATAGATAGCGTTGCAATAAAATAAAAGTTAATTAAAAACGTTTTAGATATTAAAAATATTTTTTTAACCTTTTTAAAGAACCCAATAGTTGGTTATAGTACCCTGATTTTGTTTGGAAGAACAGTTTTATAAATTCAAACATGTTATTTTGCAGCCAAGAGTGATAACATTTCATTAAATTATTATTATTATATGTTATAGGTATTGATAATATCTATCAAAAGTGACAGCTGCTATCACATGGCTTGATGTATGAATACATTAAAAATGTTTTATTACTTTTAGTAACCACCAGATACCATTCTTTCTACCTAAATCAGAGTACACATTAAACTGTTGAGATTGTTTAGGCTTGTTAAAATACAAACAAAACAAACAAAATAGTTTTTTTTAGCAGCGCGTCTTACTAACCGTTCGGTATGCACTAATTACGTTAATGGTTTTATTGATTAGGAAGGTTATGTTTAGAGGAAGTGTACCCGCATTTGTGTGGAAGGGGGGGACAATTATGGAAAAAATAACCTCGGTACACCCGACTGGGATCGAACCATGATCTCCCGTCGTCAATAGTCCAGTCTATTACGATAGTAGCACGTTAGAAAAATTTATTAATCGTTCCAGAAGTTGGAAATATCCAATTCTTGGAATATACAAAAATTAAATGTGGTACTTAGCTATTATGAACAGATACAAAGGGTTACGGGAAGTTCCATTCCGTCGGAAAAACGGGAAATTTAAAAAAAAATCAAAGTAAAATCTTTGATATGTCAATTTTAAGGACAGTGCTCATGTGTGAATCTGGTGATTATTTGGTCATTTTTTGGAATATTTGAGTGATTTTTTTTTTTCATTTATGTTGAATAAGTATATTTTTAAATAGGTACTATAAATATCTTATATAAATGCATAAATAATTAAACATAAACGTTTTTAACCCACGGTAATTATCTGCCTGAGAAGATAATGTAGGCCATGAACTTTGCATCACCTTTGCTTATTTGGTTGTAGTATTAAGTGTTTTGTGGTTTATACAATCATATTAATACAAATAATATGAGGTGTTTATTTATAATAATTATCTCTCTAATATTTATTTTGTCATGTGAATTTATCTTTCTAACAAGTTATTGAGAATTAAACAAAATTTAAGATAGGTGCATTTATTTAACTCACCCTGATATAGTGCATAGTTGTTATAACGAGAACATTTTGTTAATTTTGTCTGTCCGTCAGAATACGCATATTTATGTTGCATTTGAAGAAAAGATCACATCAACAATTAGTGGACATGTAGGGCCCCTTCTATAGATTTGGGGGGGATTGGGGGGCGGGAGGGGTAGAGTAAGGGCTGGTTTGTCTGTCGTGCTAGCCAAGATACCAAATACAAGTAGCAATATGTGTGTGGACACTCCAATTTTAATAATTAAGGCCTTTTTACAAACATATTTTGTTGTGGTCGACGGTGTTAACTTATTATTATTATTTTATGGGTATTGCTAATATCTATCAACAATGACAGCCGCAAAGCACACGACTTGACGTATGAATACATGAAAGTAGAGTTAGTAACTTTTCTAACTGTAAAAATATTCTTCCTATGAAAATATAACGGTACATACTGATAAATGGCTAAAAAAAAATTACAAACAAAAGGCTTTCAATGTAAAGGAAATATCAAGAATCGAGATTATATTTGCTCTCGTTAATATTTTCTTACTTAACAACTGGGTTGATATAATGAAATGTCATTTTATAAATAGTATAATACTGTACTTAAGTGTGTTGCCTCTTTTTAAAGTCTGCTTTGAATTAATATTTAATCAAATCATATGAGATTGAAGCCCATCCACTGAAACGCGCCCTAAGCCTCCATTTCTCATCTGCGGAGCAAATCTTACCTATAAAGAGGCACGGGGAACCCCTGAACCGGACACAGAGCTACAAACTCTGAACGTCGAGGTACATCTCTAAACTCAATGGTTTTACTTATGACTCGAGGTCTCACGGCGCCGGTCGGCTCTGTAACACCAGCGAACAACCGTCCAAACATAGCCTAAACTTTTAGGGAGGAGGAAAATGTTGCCTGAATTTGCTTGGATTGTGAACCTTAAGGTCAACATTCTTGTGGTTAAGTTGGCAGCCCTCTGTGTCAATATTAACAAGAGGTGAGGCACACAACAAACAGACCGAGTTGTATCCCCGATCAGTCCTGCCACTCACCTGTAAACTGGGACAGGGAATCCTTGTCCGGGGCAAAGACCCGCAAACCTACTCACCACAACAACCTCCTTAACATCGATAGTTTTACTGCTCACTTTGGGGCTCACCGCTCCTGTCGGTTCTGAAAGCAACCAGCAGTGTTGACGACCCGCATGCACGACTTGATCTTGTCTGGATGTTGGGTGGTCGGGGTCGTTGGTTTGTTACCGAGTACTTTGTGAAGCCGAGTAAGTGATTCGTTAATGATCTACAAGATAAACTGTGAGCTAAGCCCCAAACATTTAATAATTCTAACCACATTTCTCTGAGATAATAAATTTGAATGAATAATTTTTTTTTAAATCAAAAAAATGAATAATCCTCGCCATAACATAAAAAAGTAAATCAATATCAACAATATAAGTTAATAAACATGTTCTAAGAAGAAATATGTTAAATAACATGTGATAAATGACAAGCATGATTTTTTTTTCAATTTTTTTTTTGTGCGTCGCGTTTTATTACTCGTCGGGACTATCGATATATTTACACTAATTGTGTAGGAATGAGAGGAAATGTACTCTAATTTTCGTAAAGCAAGAGTTGGGAGATACACCCTTACTCCCCCATTACTGGCGATTTAAGACTATCGAGATGTGGTCTAAGAGCCGATACTTGCCTAGTAGCGGGCACGGGGTATCCCTGTATAACACACAGCACGCTCCCAGGCAATCCTAGAGTCAGATATTTCTCCTGGAGACGACTCTCCGTGCATTTAGGGGGGACACTACTCCTTGGTTCTTTCAAACAAAACAAAACCAACAAGATTTGATAACACGTGACATAACAAGGTCCGCCCGAGTGCTGGGACAGGAGTACTCTAAGTTTTAATAACGTAAAATAATGAGCCACCAACTAATATTTGCAGCACCGGACTAAACACTCTCAGTTCATGCCTCGTTTGAATGTCCTAAGTCGATTATAAAGGTTTATACTTATATTCATAATTTAAGAAAGAGTGACGAATTTAAGAGAACCCATTAAAATATGCAGCAAAAAAAACCCAAATTAACAGAGATAGTTAAATTGGAAAACTGATTAAGCTACCCAAATACTTATTAGTAGAGATATTATTTTTACTACCCACTTGGGATATATGTATAATAAGTGAGTGATTGTGTGGAGAAGTGAGTGATTGTGTGGAGAAGTGAGTGATCATGTGGAGAAGTGAGTGATCGTGTGGAGAAATGAGTGATCGTGTGGAGAAGTGAGTGATCGTGTGGAGAAGTGAGTGATCGTGTGGAGAAGTGAGAGATTGTGTGGAGAAGTGAGTGATTGTGTGGAGAAGTGAGTGATTGTGTGGAGAAGTAAGAGATTGTATGGAGAAGTGAGTGATTGTGTGATGAAGTGAGTGATTGTGTGATGAAGTGAGTGATTGTGTGATGAAGTGAGTGATTGTGTGATGAAGTGAGTGATTGTGTGGAGAAGTGAGTGATCATGCGGAGAAGTGAGTGATCGTGCGGAGAAGGAGCTTCTTCAGTCTCGAGTAAATAAGGGAATGAGAACAAGCTAAAATATAAATTATAAATTAACAGCAATACGTGGAGCGCAACAAACAAATAACAAGTAGGCTGCTAACAAGTTTGCTGTCTCTGAAGATAATATTCGACTTCAGAGAAGAGAGGGTGGCTACAAAACATATTTTACAAAATTCCCTGACTTTTCCAGGTTTTCCAGGCAACATTTTTCAATTTTCCCTGACTACTTTTTTCCAGTTTTAATGGTGGACGATGACTTGTTTTATTTATTATTGATCACATATTAAAAAAAGTTTGTATCTACTAAACAAACAGTTTATCAGTTATTTTAAAAATTAAAATGTTATTTTATTTAGGTATTATTAACATTTGTTTTAGTGTTTAGTTGCGAAATTAATGGGATATTTTAGACATATTTTTTAATTCCCTGACTTTTCCTTATTTTTAGTTAAATTCCCTGACATTTCCCTGTTTTCCCTGTCATCCCTGTCATCCAAAAAATTCCCTGACTTTTCCAGGTTTTCCCTGTATGTAGTCACCATGGAAGAGATAAAGAGTATTATGTGTGAGGTCAACTATATTCGGCCCAATACGAAGACAGCAAACGTACTGGCACTAAATAACATCGGTTGGAGGGGCAGGGGAGGTAACAAAGGTGCTAAGGATATGTTGCGTGATTCTGTATCTCCTGATGCGAGGAATCTGACATCTTACCTCATAATTGGTGTTGGAAACGCCTGAGCGTCGCAAAGCAATGCTACCTCGGTATTGATATAGCTGGACAGTTTGTTCCAGCCGTCCCCTGTGACTTTAGGCGCGGTCCGACCAGTTGGCTCTGGAAATTCACGACTCTTAGAGATTACCATGCAACAGGTACAAGCTGCTACTTGCATTGCCTGAATACTGGGTGGATGAGGGCAACTTGGAGCTATCACAGTTTCACTTCGAGAGAGGAACAGAATTCAGAATAGAGTTGGATAGCACATCGAGCACAACATTTGACTCATGGGTGGAGTGGGGGATTCTGTATATCACAGAGTAAGACTCATGAGTGTACTATTAGACACCTCAACTTGCCTCATGAGTGTAACAACTACTAGACAACACCTCGACTTGCCTCGTGAGTGTAACAACTATTAGACAACACCTCAACTTGCCTCATGAGTGTAACAACTATTAGACAACACCTCGACTTGCCTCGTGAGTGTAACAACTATTAGACAACACCTCGACTTGCCTCATGAGTGTAACAACTATTAGACAACACCTCAACTTGCCTCATGAGTGTAACAACTACTAGACAACACCTCGACTTGCCTCATGAGTGTAACAACTATTAGACAACACCTCAACTTGCCTCATGAGTGTAACAACTATTAGACAACACCTCAACTTGCCTCGTGAGTGTAACAACTATTAGACAACACCTCGACTTGCCTCATGAGTGTAACAACTATTAGACAACACCTCGACTTGCCTCATGAGTGGAACTACTAGATAATGCCTCAACTTGCCTCATGAGTGGAGTGGGGAACGCTTGCACGTCACAGAGCAAAGCCGTCTCTTGTCCGACTCTTGCAATCAGCTTGTTCAAGCCATCTCCAGTGACTGTCGGGCCCGTGCGCCCGGTGGGTTCTGTAATACCAGGCTGCATGCGTAGTACCGGGGAATAAACACATGTACTCACTTTGCCAGAATGTCGGGAGGGAAGGACTGCGCCTTTAATACCGAGCTGCTTTATATAATATCAAAATTAATAAGAGAAGCCAAAAATGTGTGTGGGTAGTGTATTCATATGTCAAGTCATGTGATTTTCCGCTGTCACTTTTGATAGATAATACCTATGGTTACAAAAAAATTATGTTTGTATTTTCTGCAAGAGAATTCTTGTAAAAAGTGGACTGTAGTGAGTTAGCTATGTCAACAAGTTGGTTTCAAAAATTTAAAGAAAATTTAAAAGTTATGTCCAAACTTGACGAGGCTGTGAAGTGAACCCCACCGCAATGGGGTAGTAAGACAACACATATTTAAAGTAAATATTTTACCGAGCGAGATTTCAAATGTGAATGTTTGTTTGACCTTTTCTTGTGAAGAGTTTTATTTCAACTACTTGTAATGTGATTGGTTATTTCTTACCTAAAGACAGGGGTTGGGGACCCTTGCCCTGGACAGAGAAGGGCCCCGGGGAGGCCGGAGACAATGTTATTGCCTTCGAACCGTTCCTTCAACACCCTCGGAACTAAGTTACCATTGGGCACTGCAATATCCAATCAGGATGAGACGAAACAGTAAATTATTATAATCATCAGTGAGTAACTTAATTAAAGACTGGGGAAATTCTTTAGTTTTCTATTTATTTTAAATTTAGGTTAGGTTGGTTAAAAATTAATTTTTTGAAATCAATCTATAAACAATGATTTTTATTCAGTTTAGACGTTGAATGAAAGTTAAACTTGAATGGTGAACTTACGTTCTAGCAGACTTGAACTTCAGAGTTCCTTATAAGGACAGAGTTAGTTAGATAGTGAGAAAATAGGAATATAAACGGAATTATACTTTGTTTCTTGCACTAAGATATCTTAAAAACATTTTTTTTTAAAGTGAAACATTCCAAATCTAAAAAATAAAGTCGGCCGCAGTCATGATAACAGGATATAAATGATCACTATTTTACCACAGTCTCTTGTAGAAATGGGTGAAGGGATGGCTAAAAGTTGATCAAGAGGAACTGTGCAGATATTCACGTGAAGGGAGATTTTAAAACAACACTTCGCAACATATCCGGTAGGGATAGAGTCTTGACAAGGGGCGGGGGGAGAAAGTATTGACACTACACTAATATTGATATCTCTCTTCCGATAACAATAATTTTTATACTTGATATCTTTATTTCAATACTAGCCTTTACCCGTCGTGGCTTCCCTCGCAATAATTGATAAAATCTTTTAATTTTTAACTAAACTGTTTTGGTCATAAATCAAACTTTTTTTTTTCTTCAAATATCTATGCGTTTTTCTCAGCTCTAGCTGTAAATAATATTTCCGTATTATGCAATCAAAGGTTGGGAATAGTCTTATATGTTATTCCAGGACATACTCTACCTACGTACCAGGTTTCATTCGAATCCGTTCAGCAGTTTTGGCGTGATTGAGTAACAAACATCCAAACATCCAAACACACAAACTTTCGCATTTATAATATTAGTAAGATTTTTACTCATATGAGTACTTACACTATGTTTTGGATTGCTATTGAACCAAACATTATATTGCAAGGTAATGTAATATAATATTTTTAAGTCCACACTCCTAAAGACTGCTTATAAGTTTGTGGTGCTTAGTTTTGTAAATGAGCAACCGACAAAACAAGGCCCTATATTCAAGATTTATGATTACATAATATTTTTTTAATGAATAATATAAACGGAATATGAAACATTCTAAAGCTCTAGAGAAAAACAATCAACATTTAACTAAACAAAACAATTAAAAAAACATAATTCAAAGATAAATTTCTGCTTGTTCTTTTTATATCAATACCTAATTTTATTAATACTTTTCTTCAGATACTAAAAACGAGTTAAGTATCAATACCATTCATATATACCATATTCCTTCGATTCTAAAACACACTTTTTTTCAAATTTAAATGTCTCTAAATACCGGGTGCGTCCTAGAATCGCAGTTCTTTTCCAACCAACTCTCTCTGTCTCAGAAGTCGAAACATTGTGGGATAGTAAAGATAAAGATGGCTCAGAAGAATCTGACTACGAATATGAAGTTGACTCTGATACTGATTCAGATGCAGATATCGACAGCTCAGAAGAATCGGAGACTGATATTGATTCAGAAGAGGAAGATGTTGATGAATAAGGTACTATTGTTGTTGGTAAATTGAATTCTGTAATGAAAAATATTTCTTAGATAGGCTATAGGGTATTTTAGCGCTTTATTTTTACTTATTTTCTTAGAATCAAAGCCTTTTTTTTCTCTGTTGGCGATACTGAAAAATTAAAATGCATCTAACAATCAATGGTGTCTTAGAATCGAAGAAATGCGGTATATACCTAGTCTCAGGCTAACGGACCCGAATCAGGCGCGGTATTCATGCAGCCAACCCTACTTTTAACAAGATTTGCCTGCATGAACCTGGTAAGTGTATTTTTTAGCATTTTGTTGAGCTACAGGATAGTTACGATGAAAAGAGAGGGAAGTGTCATTTTATAAAGAGTCTTTACTGCCCTTTGTCAAATGGAGCACCACTTGGGTTGTTAATAGTTATAACCCCTCTGGGAGTCATTCCCCCCCCCCCCCCCCCC
>CABFWB010003905.1:0-24404 GCA_902151455.1 Timema bartmani | reverse complement strand
GGGGGGGGGGGGTGACTAGACTATGGTGACTGGTGATAAGCAACAAAAGTTACCATAATTTGAATCAAAAAGACCAAAGTACCCAAATTCAACAAAATACATTTTCTTCAATTTCGTGCAGGCTATGTACTGTGAATTATATAATGCTACAATTTCTAAATAATTATATTTTGATCAACGGTGTTCTAATTAAAACGTTATTGAAAAAGAAAAGACGTCTAGTGAGATGTCGGTGGTTCTAACTTAACATCCACCCCTCGTACGTGCTACTGTACCTGAACGCTGGCGCGGGGTACCCTTGAGCCGAGCACAGGAGGGCGGAGACTCTACCCTGACCAACAAACTGTTTCAACATGCTGACAGCCTTGTCCTTCACCTGGGGGGACAGACTTGTCTGTGGCTCTGGAACCAACCACGGAACTAGGGTCACCCACTGGCCGAGGGGAGGGTACACTTACCGGGACAGTCTCCCAAAACTTGAATACCACAGACTGAGCAGAATGTAAAGAAAAAAAGGGGACACACACACACACACACATACGTTTTTTGTGTCTTAGTACTTGTTAGGGACTATACACGTATATACTAACTATTAGTTAAATAAGGAGGAGGGTGACAACATTTTGAATGGACTGTACCTACCTTTGCATGGAAGATGGAACCATTTAGGAAGAGAAAAAAACTCTGTACAACTAACTGGGATACAAACCCCGACCTCCTGTCACCGGAAATCCAATCCATCACACGAGTGATGTGTTAAACCATGTGGGTATGTGATGTTTTCCACCCCCTAACAGACGCAACCCAAACTACATTGAACTATGACTGTGGAAATTAAATTTGGTTACTTGACATCTTTCAAATGTATCAAATATTGTAGAGAGATGGTTTGAATCAACATATCCATTACAGACTTTGCCTTAATACATGAGTGAAGAATGATCTTTTGCATAGGGTGATTCCTTGATAGCTCAGTGATAGAGAATTGGTGCACCTAAGCCACAAAGACCCCTGGTTCGATTCCCTGTGTCCCAGATATAATTTGTTCAACTATATTTAATACCTGATGTTAGGTTTACATGTTTAAATACAGCTGATTGAATAGTGTGCGCGCGTGTGTGTGTATCACCCATTCTCTAAAATAGTTGTGGTGTAGTTCCTTTGATTTATTCTGCCAGTTTTCTCCCGTACAAAAATAAAACACAAAATATGACCCGCTTCGGTGGCCACATGATTTAAGGCGCTACTCTCACAATAAAGCCTAGACTAGACTCCGATGACGGGGAGATCGTGGTTTGATCATGGTCGGATGTAGTGAAGGTATCTTTTCCTAAAATTGGTGTCCTTTACCCACGCAAATGCGGGTACACTTCCTCTATAAGTTTAACCTTCCTATCCCTAAAACCACTAGCGTAATTAGTACATAAAAGTATAAACCGAAGTGAATAGTAAGACGAGATGTTAAAAAAAAAGATAAATTAGTGTGTTAAATAAGGCAAATAAAGAAAAACATTCTAAAAATTAGTGATTTTCTAACTACAGCCACCCGTAGAGTTTTTACAATGAGAAAATGTTTGAAATATTTTAGCTCGCAATCCACACGTATTGGTTTTTTTTAAGGAAATAATAAAGGAATGATCTTATTTACATCAAATACTTTAAATCATACAAATACTTATCAAAATTAACTCAGCCGTTTGTGTGTGTAATAAAAGTGACACTATTCCGAAGACTGCTGTCTAGGAAGTCCAAACAATGGCTCACCTGAACACAGGGATGGGGTTGGCTTGCGCGTTGCAAGGGAGGACAGTGGCGCGCAACTGAGCACCAATCACGGCGTCCAGTTTGAACTTGTGGGGAAGTCGAGGGGGTGCGCTACCGATTGGCTCTACAAGACAACAAACAATGGACTGTTCAAACGCGCTCACACAATCAGATGGAATCGAGTCGAGAACACTACATAAATTGACCTCCAAGGGTTAAAATTAATATGGTCAAGAAATATGACTAACGAGTGTAAAGTATCTTGGTGGAGTAAGTGAGGCGAAGGGGGGCAGCAGGGAGAGGTTTTATACAGGTGTGAAAGAGACCTACTTTGGAAAATAGAGAAGTGCCCCTGAAGTCTCAAGGGAGAGAAGTGCCCCTGAAGTCTCAAGGAAGTGCTGTCTAGAGCATACTTCATACCCATAGTAACGTGTGCAGCAGAAACTTGGACTTGGGATAAAAGAGAAACAAGGAAAGTGGAGGCCGTGGGAATTAAGTTTTTGAGGAGCATGCTAGCTGTCACCAGAAGAGTTAGGATTAGGAATGAAGATGTAAGGTCTAGAGTTGGGGTACATGAGATAGTAGAGGAAGCTAGGATGAGATGGGAGGAACAAATAACAACAAGTGCGTAAGTGAGAGGAGAAGAGTGGAAGATACTACTGGAGGAAGAATGGTACAAGGACAGAGGGAGCTGGAGGAATTTTACTAAAGTGACCCGGCCAAAGGCTGGACACAGTTCATGATGAAGAGTAATATTACTATAAATAAAAGTGGGTTGTTTAATTCCTTTATGATGATAATATATGATAATGCAAATTGTTACCATGCATTAAAAAATGACATAAAATCATAAAAGTGAATATAGTGAAGATACAAAATTAAAAACAATTACTTTCTTGATAGTTCATACCATTCTCCGGAAAAAAATAAAAAAAAAAAAATTGTAAAAAAAGGCCAAAATGATTTTTCAAAATATGCAGGAAAATAAAATACCATGATATCATGCCTGAGTGAAAATATAAAATGATGTCAACATTATCTACCCATGCCCCGGGCCTGTCACATTATCTTCTTACCTGATTATCGGAACGGGGAAAGCTTGAGCCTCGCATAAAAAACCAAATCCTCTCCCATTTTCAACGTCAAACCAATTTGATTTTGAAGTTTTGGGGAAATTGGGTGGTGCCCTTCCCACAGGTTCTGCATGATATAAAATGGGAAAATTATCAAGTTTTACTTTTAAAAAAAATATAATAATTTTTAGTACTTATTTTTTTACTTTGCGACCAACAAGTCCTTAAAAATTTATAATATTTTTAAGGATTTTGACGGATTTGCCAAGGTTGGTTTACGAGAAATACAGGCAAGTTTTTTTTTATCTTGATGTACTTGGTTATGCATTCAAGACTAGCTCTATCAGTCTTACCTTGATTGATTACACCATGGCCCTATCGCAGAAGTTTCACCACAGTGTAAACTAATCAAGGTAAGCTACCACTGTTCACATTTAACGGAGTGTACAACCTTGTCAGAATATAAACTTGAGTCAATGTTAGTTGTGTATTGCTAGCCAATCAGTGGCAAGGGAAGATGACTTCAGACAAACACCGCTGCACCCAACGAACGTCACAGTAAGTATCCGAGCACAGCACAAATCAGCGGACACGAACTGAACGCCGTTAGTTTTGTGTCACCTGAATGCTGGAGCAGGGAACCCCTGGGCCTGGCAGAGCAGAGTGAACGCCTGACCTGCGTTCGCCCTGAACGCCTCACCCGTCCTAGAGCCGGGGAACTTGGGAGGGGACCCGCCAGAGGGCTCTGCACACACACACGTACAACAAAATCTGCTCTCAATCGTTACAATGTGAAAAACCACTTTATTTACTTTTCTATTTTTTCCATCACATCTAACTACTCATTCGCGATATACAAACATATCAAGCTAACTTAGTAGTGATGAGGAAGGTATGGTTTTAGGAGGAAATGTACTTACATTTGCATTTATAAAGAGTGGAAAATGACTTAGGAGCACCTTCCTTTGCTACAGTTGAGCAGGATTAAAATCCCAATCTCCTAGTCAATTAATTTCCAGCCTATTATGAGAGTGAGGCCTTAGACCATGGATGTCAAACTTTATGGGCAGATTCCTAATTCTGCGCGGCCCGCGGTTCTTTTGACGAATTTTGGCAGCACATAAGCGTGTAAACAGTTGTTTTCCTTTATGAAAAGGAATAAACCTCATAGAAATCACCATTGCTTACAGCCGCATTATGTCATTACTCATTAAATTATTAAAATGACCAGGACAAAAGATTTAAAGCTTAAGATTCACACTTTTACTGCATATTAAAGGTTTAGTATCAATATTATAAAAGGGGGAGTTTTTTCGGGCTTAAGATGGTTACAATAATCAGTTGTTTTTTTATTTGTCCCTCCTTTCCTTCCATAGAATTTTCAATTTGACCCTTTTGATTAAAACGAGTTTGACATGTCTGGCCTTAGACCAGTGTTATTCAACCTGGGGTTCGTGAAGACATCTTAGGAGGTTTGTAAACGTGCATGCGATATGGGGACGCCATTTTCTTTTCTCTGTCCTAGATGTAATTATTGTGTGTAAATGATTGTTTTTTTTACTTATGATGTGTTTTACCAAGTGAAATGTTCTGATGTATTTGTACACCGATCTTGCTGACATTACACTTATAGAGATCGACAAGTAATGACTCTTGATATAAAACACGACCCGACTGACCTGGCGCTGGGAACAGGATGTGCCTGAGCCTGGCACAGCAAGGATACGACCGAGGTCACAGGTTTCCTCAGTACAGTGACTTTGGCTGTCGGAGGGACATTGGGGGCTGTGCTACTCACAGGCTCTACCAACCTAAACAAAAAAAAAAACACTTAGAACCGGGAATGCCTACATTTTAATTATGTCAATTGTCACCCCTGCCAACAGGGCTAAGCTTTAATAAAGTGTTGTTTTTTTAAGAAGCACCCCATATTTTCACCCGGGTTATACGCATATGTACTAACTACGCTAATGGTTTAGGAATTAGTAAGTTATATTTAGAGAAAGTGTAGCCAAATTTGTGTGGAGGGAGAGTGGAAAAACATTATTCCGGGAAAAAAAATCTTCAGTACACTCGATCGAGAGCTCGGCTAAAAACTCCTATTCCTCACCCTCCTGCCGAGGTAAGTTTTGTCAGCATTAAGTGACGTCCATTATTTCACAACTAATGACAATGAATGGTCATTTAAAAATGTCTTCATAGAGTTAAGCTAATGTGTTAATTTGATAAGAAATATAAATATCGATGAAATTAAGATTACATTTTAAGAGACACATATATAAAGACAATCTCGTTTAAAGTGTTGGATCCATGAAGCACAACTCATTTTAACATGAAAGGTCTTACCTTGACTGATTGCACTATGGCTTAGCTTATAAGATAGGGCCATAGTATAGTCTGTCAAAGTAAAACTGCTACAACTAAGGATACGCAGAGTGCACATTCCATAGATCCTAGCTTCACGCTAAAGGATCCTCCTCACCTGAATAACGGGACAGGGTACGACTGAGCCTCACACAATAAACTGTAACTCGTGTCGCTTTTAGCTTCGAAAGAATCGGACTTTGCAGACTTGGGGAACTTAGGGGACACTCGTCCGACAGGTTCTGTTATCAAGAGAGACAAATAAAGGACATTTCTTGAAAATGTCAACAAACATTACAATTTGGCTGTAAGAATATTGAATGAAAAGTCACCTGAAGGCCGGAGCTGGGAAGCCTTGAGCGTTGCAGAATAACACAAACGGTTTGGTCAGCTTCGAGCGGAACGACCGGAAGTTTTCAGTTTCCCTCCCTGGGATTTTCGGGGCTGAGCCACCGGAGGGTTCTAAATGAGGGGAAAAGGAGGGGAATGATTTTAGAATGGTTCTCATTTGTGTTAGCTCAACAATAATAGAGTAATATTACCATACCTGTATTTAGTTTTGTGTTGGCTCAGTTGGAGCAAAGAGGGTTTTTGCCTTTGTCACCACATATTACTACCCATCCAGATCATACACATATGCTACTAATTACACTAATGTGTTAGATATAAAAAATGAATTCAAAGGAAATGTATCCACATTTGGGTGGAAAATTATTTCCGAAAACCTGCCTCGGTACATCCGAACAGGATTTGAACCTCGATTACCCCATCATCGGCAGTCCCATCTATTGCGAGAGTAATGCTTTAAACCAGTAGTGCTCAAACTGTGGCACGCATACCCCCAGGAGTACGTGACTTTCAGAGGGTACGCGAGCAGCTCTTAGGGGAAAATTGATAAAATGACCAGAGTACAAAACCAGGTGAGAGGAGTTTTCGAGGCAACTGAGGGATATTTTTTCTTGTTTACCTATTATTCGTGGAAATGTTGCAGTGGGGGTACGTTAGACTTTTAGTCATGACCAAGGGGTGGATCCTAACAGAAGTTTGAGGGCCACTGTTTAGACCATTCGGTCACCACAAGAGTCAAAGTCATATCATTTTAATGAAATAACAAAGTATGTCCTGATTTTCATGATATTAATCATTTATTTATTAGATAGCTTGTATTCAGGCGACCGTGGTAATATTTTACATGACATAGCAGTACAGCCCGTGCCCGTCGAATCCTCACTTTCTCCTGATTTCATACCACCTTTCACACAAGCTTGGCTCTAACTAAACAAACAGACAAAAATAAACTCGCATGCACTTTTATAACTAACAGGGCTGCCACCTTTTTTAAATACAAAATTCCCTGTGTTTTCCAGTTTTTTAATAAGTATTTCTCTTTATTTAAAAAAAATCCCAGCTAAGCGAATCTGAGTAAAATTTAATTTTTCGTCAAATTGATTTAATTAGGTTATGTCTAACCGCTTGGGTTATACATATAAGTAGTAATTATTATAATGTGTTAGGAATGAAGAAGTGTACCCGCGTTTGCTTAGAGAGAGAGTAGGGAAACTACCCTGTGTACACCCGACCATGATTGAACCTCGATCATCTCGTCATCGGGAGTCTATATTGCGAGAGTGACGCCTTAGACCATGCAGCCACTGAAGTGGGTCGTATGTTTAGTTAAATCAGTGTGTGTTAAGGTTTTCAGTTAACTTTTTCTCTAATGCAAAGGCCAACAATTTAAGAATTGCAGTTCCCAATTATTATTTTTGCCCCTGATATCCAGGTGTGTGGCAGCCCTGCGGATGGACGGAGATACGAGGCATGCTTCATGCTTAACTCCTCTACATCTGAGGGAGGGGGACTCACCGGAAGACTGGCACAGGGAACCCCTGAGCCTGACAGAGAAGTGCGAACCCACGACCCAACAACCTCGCGAAAGAATGGACTCTATCGTCCGTCGAGAACTTTGGGACCTTCGAACCAACTGGTTCTATGTCGCGGAGTTTTTAAAAAGAGAGAAAAAACAAACACTAATGTCACAGGTGTGATCTGGTGGTCTGCAAGACAGACTTTAAAGGTAAACCAGACTATCAGGTCTTGAGGACACAGTTATTGAATTACTACAATTGCCGCCCCGAGCAGGGCCGTAGACAGATATGTATGTATATATATTAGGGGGGTAGCAGGTTCTACCCACGGTGGGATAGTCCACAAAGAGAAGTTCTCAATGAATATTTTTAAGTATTAAATCTCTTTGGAAGTAATTAAAAGTTTTTTTAAAAAAACATAATTGCAATAGGTGCAGCCAATATGAACTTCACAAGACTCCAATGAACTCCTAGCCTAAGCGTTGTGGAGGAAGCCAATAATATATTTTTGTGAGAGAGGGGGGTGTGTGTAGAGGGATAGGGGGGAGTTGAAACCTCCACTATTATCTCGATACGGCCTCATCTCCATGAAAGAAAGAAATGTCCAATAATGTGTTTTTTTAGCATTGCGTCTCACTACCTCTTCAAATTATATGCTTATGTACTAATTACGTCAATTATTTTAAGAACTAGGAAGGTAACGTAAAGAGAAAGTGTGCCTGCCTTTGTGTGGAGGGAGAGTGGGAAAACCATTTTAGAAAAATCACCCTCGGTACACCCGACCAAGATTCGAACCTCGATCTCCTTGTCATCGACAGTCTAGTCTACTGCGAGAGTAGCGCCTTAGACCATGCGGCCACCAAAGCGGGCTATTATATAATTAAAAAGACTAATAATTTGTTCCGTAAGCTACATTGAAAACATTGTTTTCAGAAATACATGAACATGTGGAAATTAAACTTAGCGGCCAATGTAAAAAATATTAAACCGTCTGAGATAAGGAAAATAGAACTATAAAGTAATGCCAACCCTCCTTGGATGGGAAAATAAATTACCATTGGTGTTTGCAGAAAGTTAAAATAAGCTTGATGTTAATTAAATTTCTAAATAAGAGTTTAAATTCTGTCAAACATTTGTTGGACAACCAACGCTTACAATCCTGTGGTAGATACCGGCTCTACCGGCGGTTCAACACGTGCATTTGAACGGGGCGACAAAAATGTGGGAGATTCAGAAATAGTATGAAAATAATTTATTAAATAAACAAGCTTTCGTTTATTCTTTCACTACCAAAGCCTTTCTCCAAATATCCAAAGATGGGAGGAGCAGATAACAGAAACTGTGCAAGGGAGAGGAGAAGAATGGAAGCGATTAAAGTAGGAAGAATGGTGGAAGGGTAGAGGAAGATGGAGGTATTTTACCAAACAGACTCAGCCACATGCTGGAAACAGTTGTTGGAATGATGATGATGATAAATCATAATTATATACTGCCGAGTTAGCAACACTGGTCATAACTGATGAGCTGAAAATGTTCAGTTGTTTCTTAGTGTGCATCACAGTAAGTAGATTTTACGCAGTGTTGCCAGTGATAAGTGTTTTTTTTATTTCTTGTTTTACAGAAATAAATCACTCGAGTGAATATTAAGTAGGCGAATATATTCATCTCTTTTAATTTCCTCTCATTTTTTTAGATAAGCGGACAGTCTATATTATGGATTTATGAATTGTTATTAATTATACTATTTAAAATGAACGGTCATTGATGAGACATGTTGAAACTAAACACTTTTGAAATATTAAGTGTTAATTTGAGACAGAAACATTCCTGGGGCCTCACCTTGTCCGATGAACATTAAATGCAAATCTTATCTTTATTTAAAACATAATTTGAATGAAACTGTAAACTTTCAAGTGTGACAGAAACAAACACAGATTTCAGACATCAACGGTAAAACTAGCTCCTTAGTTCCGTTCCGGAATGCCTTACTTGAATGCCGGGACAGGAAAGCCTTGGGCAGAACATAATAGGACAAATCCTTGGCCAGAAATTCTCTTGATCGAGCTACTTTGGACATCGCTTGAGAATTTAGGGCCTTTAGCACCCACCGGCTCTGCATGCATACAAAAAAAATCATTCAAAAAATAGGAATTCCATCAAATATTTGTATTATGGTATAATACAGGATGGCTACAAAACTTTTACTATAACATTCTCTTTTGAATTTCTGTGGCCACCATGAAATATTATAAAAACATGATTTATACATTTTTAAACTATACTTTTAAAAATAAAATTGATCTTATTATTTAAATAACATTTTTTTTTAAATCAAATATCCCTTATGATTTTATCTTAGTGAAACTGCAAACCAAAAAAAAATTTGATCCATCATACTCTTTAAGGAAAAGCTAGCAAACATAATTAATTTTAAAATTTCCAAAGTGAAAGACAATTTGATTTAATTTTCAATATTTCAGGGTTTTATGTAAAAAGCTCAAGATCTATTTTGTACCAATGAGAAAATGTTGTCTGAATCCAAGTCTGATTCAAATCTTGACCAGCAAGTGGACACGGCTCATAGAAAACAGACAGACAGACGGCTATGCATGCACTATGGCCAACCCGACAAAACCTCCCCCTCACCTGAACAAGAGCAGAGGGAACCCTTGAGCCGGGCACAGTAGCCCAAAACCCTGCCCGGAAGGAATTATGAACGAGCTACTCCTGTCGTTTGTCGAGAATTTGGGCGCTCTCATCCCAACTGGCTCTGAGTGAAAAAAAAAATGAAAACGTTATTTGTAATCTTTGTAAATTGGGGACACAGGTCAACAGATGTAAATCAAAGATATATCCCTTAGGAAATTTTGTAATCCATGTCAATTAGTGAGGGTAGTAAGGTTAGACTGCATTGGCACACCAGGTCTAAGGTCCCAGGTTCGATTCCCATGTACAAGCGTCATGTTTCAGTTATATTTAAATGAGTACCAAGCAAATTAGCAGCACAACGGCGGATAAGCCCGCTTCAGTGGCCAAACAGTCTTGGTCGTCACCCTCATGTTAGATTGGCCTACCTTTCGTAACCTGTTAAAACTTGTCATGAACTTTCCAAGTTGACTCTAATGGCTCCTAAAACCTGTAAACTTTGTATCTAGAATGTTCCGACAGTTCCTGTCTCACTTAGACACCCTGTAATGCAGGTTGCGGCCTACCTGAATGCAGGGACAGGGTACGCTTGCGCCGGGCAGAGGAGGCCAAAACCACGCCCTTGACTTTTCACAAATGTGCTACTTCTAGACTCCATGGAGAATTTGGGCGCCCTAGCTCCCACGGGTTCTGTTTGGGTTCGGGAGAAACAATTCAATACCCTGAGTGTCACAACAGTTTTTTTATCATTGTATTTAAAATATTGCTCCTTATGTTGGGAAAATAAATGCACTGTTGCCAACAGGCGGATGGCGAGTCGCAAACTGAAGTGATTTTGTGTGTAAATAAAACTTGTGATGATCAAAAATACAAACTTTGATTTGGTTGGTTAATTTTAACTTTGTGTATTATCAAATAATATGAGCCTAAATGAACAAAGCTAGTGGATCGTGGCAGCGTTGGTTGCAAGTTATTGCACTCAAAGAGTTTTTTGGACAAATTTTTGTCCACCATGTCCCCCAATGCATAGGCCCTGGGTGAGGGTAGGAGTATCGGGGAGGAGTGAAGGGGAGCAGGTGTCACCATGTATGGCTTGGGTCCAAGTCCAGACATAGATTGGTGTGGCCCTGACGTCACGGTACAAGTTAGAGAACATCTTTTATCTTACCCCACTCAGCAAGCTTAAGATTTGTAAAAAAAAAAACTTGCCCGAGTCCTACAGTTGCCAACTTAATATTATTAAAATCCTTACTGAATATTACATATGAGAAAATGCTATGCATAATATATTAGTACTAAGAATATTTTTATGGCACATTTTGATTGTGAAAACGATGCTAGCAGTTACAATCTTACCACATGAGAAGTGATCATCGGGAACTAAATGCTTACCTTCCGATGCGCTGGCAGAGAATATGCTGACGTAATTACAAACACCAATAGTAAATAAAACTAGAAAGGTTGTTGTCTGTGTGAATGGGCTCACCTGATTAAGGGAACGGGGTACCCCTGCCCTTGGCACAGAAGGGCAAAACCTCTTCCAGATTGTCTTACAAGGGAAGAGATCTTAGTTTCAGAGGCGAATGTGGGTGCCTTCATCCCAACAGGTTCTGTGATCAATTTCGAGGAAACGAACGGAGATAATTTTATATTTTTACGTTCATTTTTTTAAATTGTTATTTTAATTTTGGAAATATCCTGTAGTCATATAATTACAGCCACAACACTTATTTATGGACTTGCCGGAAAGATGTAAAATGTTATATATAAAAAAAAAATTGATTACATGTATCTGGTGTAAGTAATATTACAGTTATTTAAGGAAATTAAAAACTAATATCTCTCTTAAAGTAGAAGTGTAGGAAGCACGACAAAAGGGCAGTTTTATTGCAGTTTTTATAGCAAAACAAAGAGTTTGATTGTCTCCACGTGGTGATATCAACAGTCGTTGAATATCTGTCATAAGCATGGCGGCATTAGATGATAAACTTTTTAGATGAAGAGAAAAAGTTGTCATCAAATTCCAGCACAGCCTCGACAGATATTCAACGACTGTTGATATCACCGTGTGGAGAAAATAAAACTATATTTCTACTGGATAAATATTAGATTTATTTTGACCAAAAAAAGTTTTTTATATAAAAACTACAAAAATACTGCCCTTAACCTGGGTTATCTACACTCCCACCTAATTGAGTTTTAGATTCGTTATTTTCCATGGGTATCATGTTGGGGTGTCACGAATGTCCCGGAATTTTCCAAAGTTTCCAAAGTAGTTATTTTAAGAAAATGCAGGTACTATTCCTTACCTAAATGCTGGCACAGGGAACCCTTGCGCTTGACAAAGCAGAGCAAAGCCCAAGCCCTCCTCTCTATCATACGAGCTTATTTTGGTGTCGGTGGCAAATTTGGGGCCCCTCGTACCAACGGGCTCTGCAGGACGGAGAGAAGCCGAGTACAATCAACTCGCCAATAAAACGTTATATGGAGAAATAGGAAGCGCCAGATTTTAGTGAGTTTTCAACTACTGGTCATTTTTAATCCAATTTATTGTTCCTTTTGTGTTTTTTTTAACTCATGTTAAACAGAAGCTAACATTCTAATCAGGACAGTGTCAAGGAAGGTGTTTTTATCACCTTCCCCTTTACCTCAAAGTACTATCCTACTAACATATAAAAATTAGTTGGTGTTTGTTATTCTTTCACGGAAAAACCGCTCGACCGATTGTGATGAAATTTCGCATGGACATAACTCGTACATCCGTCTAACATGCAGGAAAATTAAAATTTACGTCCGCCATTTTGTTTCGATAAGGCACCTACGAAAAACTTAAGTTTTGGGCTTTTCCTCGGCTGTTGTTCTTTCATGCAAAAACACTAAATAGATTTTGATGAAATTTGGTATGGACATCAACTTGGATTAACATATGGGCCAATTAAAATTTACATCAACCATTTTGTTTTAAGACGGCGGCAACAAAACATTAATTTTTTGCCTTTCCTCATCTTCAGGTAATCATATTTTCAGTGGAGCAACTTAGAAAGGTTTCTAGATATAGATACGCAATAAACATCCCGTGCGAAGGACAGGTAGTTAGTTTGTTATTAAATACAGCCTTGTATTATTTTTTTTAAGATTGAGGTGAATAGCTTAATGGCATTTTGAAATATTTTTAACTCCTACCTACAACCTAAATTAGGGGTTTAAAAAAAAACGTTAAATTAGTTTTGAGAGATATTTAATGTTAAACAAACTCCTTGCCTTCTTCTGTTTGGAGGGACTTGACTCCACAAGCCACTCCACCCCCAAAACAGAAAATCTTGAAATAAACCCTTGCTCTTATGGAATAAACTCTTTACCATCCCAAAAATTATAAGTCTATTTTCCTAAGTGAAATATTGTCAAAATATGATAAGCTAACTTCATATACTTAAAAGGCTGGCAAGAGAATCAAACCGGTAGCTCATTTCAAAGGAACTGCACTTGAATCAACTTGGAAGAGTGTTTTAGTTTTGTGCATAAAGAAATAGGCACAAATTAGTGCAGGGTTGATATTTCTTTGACAGCGAAACATCCACCGTCTCTTAAAGGAGAGTAAGATCCATACTGGTTTCCCGGCCAACGTGAGGAGTAGGTTGGTATGGTGTACCCACGGGCACGTCGTATCTTACCTAAATCTGGGTACAGGGTAGCCCTGCGCCAGGCAGAGCAGACCTAGTCCGTTGCCCGCCTGTCTGTCAAACGAACTTAGCTTGAGATCCGTGGCAAACTTTGGTCCCCTTGTCCCCACAGGTTCTAGGAGGAAATTAACGCAAATACAATCAGCACTGGGGTGAAGGGGGATATAGATTGAGGGGTGGGGGAAGGTTTACTGTAAATATATTTGTATCTTCCTGGAATCTAATGGTATCTGTGCTCTGTATTATTTTATTAGTAACATCGGCATGGATATAATTCAAACAACGGAATTAATGGAAATGAAAGAAATGTTTTAACTTTTATAGTTAAGAAACATTTTATTTTTGAGCTACCAGTTTAATTTTTTTTAATAAATTAGGCTAGAATATATTTTATGTGAAATTTAAAATCAAATGCTCAAATCAAATTAGTGCGATGGAAAGTCATTAGAATGTTTTGTTTATTTCCCATTTGGGTTTTACGTATTTGTACTAACTGCGCTAGTTCATTAAGGATGATAAAGGTTGAATTTTAGATGCAGTGTGCCCACATTTGTGTGTAGGGAAAGTGAAAAACCGTCAGTACACCAGACCAGGTTCAAACCCCAATCTCCCGGTCACCGTCAGTCCAATCTATTGTAAGAGTGATGCCTTAAACGAGCAATTTTCCAAATTTGGTTCCGCCATAGTTATCACAGGATTCATGAGCCAATTTTATAACATTCATTATTGTTTATGCCTATACTTTTATATTTGTAAAATTTAACTATCTTTATTGAATGTTTGTAATATTAGTGAACATGTTTTTTTTATGAGGGTTCCAACATGTTTGTTTCTGCTTCAAGGGTTCCCTCGGTCTAAAATGTTTGGGAGCCCCCGTATTGGACCATTCAACCACCAAAGCAGGTAATGAATAATGTACTAAGGTTGTTTATATACATCACATAGTCAATAGATTTATCTAGAAATCCTTGTGTTTATGTCCTCTTAGAGCGCATTAAGAATTTTAAACCCCCCTCACACCTAAAATAACAAGATTTAGAGAGGGAAGGGGATGTTTACATTTGGGGAAAGTATCAGATGATGAACTAGTATATAAATTGTAATTTTGAAAAACATGTCTGCCTGTCTTACCTAAATGCTGGGACGGGAAAGGCCTGGGCTTGACAAAGAAGAGTGAGCCCAAGTCGAGACCGTCTTACGATTGAACCACTTTTAAGGTCAGAGGAGAAGCTCGGAGCTTTCGCGCCAACTGGTTCTATCGGGGATAAAAAAAAACCGAGAGTAATTTTTCTTTTTGTTCGGGTTATACGCTTATGTACTAATTATGTTAATGGTTTTAGGGATTAGGAAGGTTATATTTTGAGTAAGTGTACCCACATTTTTGTGGAGGAAGAATGGAAATACAATTTGGAAAAAAAACCTTCAGTACACCTGATCGAGATTCGAACCTTGATCTCCCCGTCATCGGCGGTCTAGTCTCCTGCGCCTTAGTCCATGTGGCCACTGAAGCGAGTCTGAGAGTAATGATCCCAGCAGGTGGATGGAATAGGAAGAGGTTGAGTATCGGAGGTTTATTTTTAGTCCAAAAAAAGTTTTGTTGCCATTTCAAATAACACCAACATACACACATAATTCAAAATTTGATTGCAATTTCTACTGGCTGAATAAGAGAAAGTGTGCCTAGGTTTGTGTGACTAACCTATTGCTAGGGACAGGGTGACCCTGAGCCTGGCACAGAAGGGACAGGGGTACGCCCAAACCCCGCTGCACCACATCAAACTTGGCGGTGGACGGGATACCTGGCGCAGTGCTACTCACGGGCTCTGCGAGATGAAGGACGGAACCAGTCAACTTTGATACATTAACTACAGCCCTATTTTCATATCTATCAGATACAAACTTTACTAGATCTGCTTTCATGTGTTCATACGTCAAGTCACGTGATTTACAGCTGTCACTTGTGATAGATATTATCAAAACATAAAAATAACAAGACAGTAAAATGTTATCAATGTTGACCAAAAAATATGTTTGTATTTTGTGTGCAAAGTTTCGACTTGGCTTCAAAAAAATTTTAGCTCTGACAAGTAAAAAGCTTCCCCCAAAAAAAAGTATAGACAGCCAAAAATAATCAATTTATTATGGTCAGTTGTAATTCTGAGCTGTTTTGTACATTTCAAATTAATATTCATATGCGAAGACCCTCAGTAATTTATTTGCATTTTGTGGTGATAACTTTATTTATCAGATTAAAAGAAAGATATTCACACAATTGTGCAATAAAACATTTTCATTTCTTAACGATTTTAATGCAAAAAAAAAAGTTATGTAAATATCCACAAACATAATATTTTTTTAAGCATAATACAATTAACAAAAGTTATTCGAACTTCGATTCGACATTGAAAATATTTCATATATTTTATTTGAATGAGTTAGCTTCAAATTGAGAAAAATTAATTTTACCAACTGTATATATATATATATATATATATATATATATATATATATATATGTGTGTGTGTGTGTGTGTTTTAAGCTTAAGCAGGGTTATAATTTAATTTTCATAATATTTAAAGGAGTATTTTATTGAATTTATGAAATACAACTCTTTTAAATATAAAAACCAAAATATATGTCGACTTATGTCATCCAACCATGAAAATAATAATTCTAACCTTATAGACCGACTAAAAAAACTGTTTGCAACATGAAGTTGTAGATTTAAGGATTGGTACAGAATATTTTAGTGGTTTAAAATGTATAATTTATTTGAGATTTCACCCGCAACTGCGCAACAAATGTTGTTTCCGAACCGTTATCGAATATGACACGAGTTACAAAAAAAAACACTCACATATAATAATTTGTCTTGTGAATATTTGGTAAATGTCGGTCAATTTGCACATGATAGTGTGTCTTGGGGTTCTCTTACCTGAACAAAGGAGCGGGGTAGCCCTGGGCGGGGCAGAGCAGGGCAAAGTTTGTGCCGAGAGAATGTTGGGCCATGGAGAGTTTCGAGAGGAGAGGGACTCTAGGAGAGGCCGAACCTACCGGTTCTGTGAACATCCAATCAACGTCCGGCTAACTTACCCGATCTTCGTCGTCAAGTGAGCCAATGACTAGCTTACAAGACTAGATCAAGGTGTCCATGCATGTAACTTTGTACGGGTACGTTTTAGCGCAGCGACAAGGACGACCAAACTGAAGCACTCACAAAGCCTGTTGTTTCATTACGTTCCCTTCGATAATATAAAATATATATTTAATCAAGTTTATTAAGATGGAAAAGCTAAGAGGAATTTTAGAAAATAAATATACAAATTTACAACGTGGGGTTATTACTTTCAACCGTGAGATCGAGATCTAGCCAAGCCATTTTCATAAGTTTTTTTAATGAAGCTTATACACCAAGAATTTGCCTGGTTATAATAAATGTTCTACCTAGTTTAATATTGACATTCTTATTTAAATTTTTTAAATCTAAAGGCTACAGTTGAGATCAGACCGCACTTCTAGACGCGCTCATATCGGGTAGAAATCCAATTCATGTTTGTCTATCAAGCAAACTGAATATGTCAAGCGGCAGTTCTCGCAGCCAAGCTCAATACATTTATCACTTACATATTTTTGCCGTGCCTCATTAAAAAAAAGGTATCATTCCACTCTCTCCAAGGGCATTAAGAGGGCCAAGAGGGGTCCATATGTATCTAAAAATACTTGTATTAGATAAAGGTATTGTAAAATTTTCTAACGGAGCCCCCTATAAAAATGAGCTTTCTACGTTCTTGTAATTCTCAACAAAGAAATAATGAAAGTGATGCGTCACAAACCTCCGACCTGTGTGAGAGTTTGGTCGCCCCTGACTGCCTCCATCTTACCTGTAAGCTGGGACAGGGAAACCCTGTGCAGGACACAATAGCACGAAACTGCGGTTTAACTTTGCCTCGAACCCTCGACTCTTATCCACGGTGGGGAACTTGGGGACAGAACTTCCCACCGGCTCTAAAAATGTAAAGCAGGCGCCGGGACGCGTCTCAGTTTGGGGTCGGGTTACTCTTACGCAAGATGCGTGACTTTTCCAAGATTCCCAGACAAAATTTATTTATCGTTATTTAAATTAAAAAAATTACACCTGAAAAAGAGAATCAAATCCGGGACCTTTGGCTTATCACGCCAATGTTCTTACCACTGAGCTATCCAGGAATCGTCCGTTTCCAGGCGTGGCGTACTAAGCCAAAAGTCCCAGGTTCGATTCTCGTGTCCAGGTGTCTTTTTTTTCAACGTAAAAAATATGATATTTTGATGCAGCTATAGCCATAATTACCAAATATAATAGAATGACTATTTAATTCATCTTTATATATTTTCCCTGATTCGCCCTTTTCCCAGTTTTTCTTAAATATAAAACGTTAGCAGTCACTAGACATTAACAAAGTTTAAGTTATTTTTCCGATATTAAATAATTTACTTATGCCTTATACGTATGCCAATGCTCTACCACTGAGCTATCCAGGAGTCGTCCCAAGCCCAGGGTCATTCTTCACTCATATTTTAAGGCAGAGTCTATGATGGACGTGCAGAAATCGTCAGCTTTATTCACGAGCCATCAGATAACGGAGCCATCTTCGACTCGGCATTGGCGTACTAAGCCAAAGGTCCCGGGTTCGATTCCCGTGTCCAGGTGTCATTTTTCAATTTTCAGAACATGATATCTAGATGGTGAATTCCTCTTTAAAATTAATAACAGCGTCGGCTATTTGACACCGAAGAGAGTTACAGCTTTATTAGACCGAATGTTTTAGAAACACCAAAGATGTGATAAAACTCACAGCAAGGTCTTGGGGTGAAGTTCTCACCTCAGAACTCAATGTTCGCGGGTTCAAACCCAGACAGGGGCAACAAATTTTACTCTAATGATAAAATTCCATACCACAAATTTCTTCGAAGGGGAAGTAAAGCTGTGCCGATTTTTGCTTGTAAAAGAACTCTGTAAAGTATTTGAAAATACCTTTTTAGGCAAAACTGCTATGTCCTTTCGCGCTTGCTCATAGAAATTCTCGTGTTCTGATATAATCAGTTAGTTCAGCAAGTGCGCGTTAAGTACCGCAAAAACAAACTGTACAACTATGTATCATTTCAGCTTTGCTGCTGGTTCAAATGATAGGAACGTTACCAGATCGAGTAACTAGAGGTGTTGGGTTCAAACCCAAGATGAGTGTGGTACACAAGTGTATGCAATAATGCACACTTGATGTACTCGGCGTTGCCTGGGAGGAATAATTTTTAGTAATTTAGTGTTTAGCAACTAAACATGGAAGTTAACATTAATTTTAACATTTCGGCTTTGAGGATGTTTGTCCATAAGGACTATTCATTTTTTTAAATGTCTGACTTTTGTGTCAGCAGTAGATGTTGCGCAATGCACGTGCCGAACAGACTCAAAATGTTTTCTTCCACAAAATTATGTTCAAGAAATTGTGCCATGTGCTCAGGTTGTTATGAAACAAAGAAGCGACACCATATTGCTAAACACGCCGAGCACACGGTCTTACCTATACATCGGTACGGGGTATCCTTGCGCCAGGCACAACAGGGTGAAACTGCAGTTCAACTTTGCAGCGAAACCTCTGATGTTATCCATGTTTGGGAATTTGGGAGCCGCGCTACCCACAGGTTCTACAAGGTAGCAAGAGACATGTTCCCCGTTAACACAAAGAAACACAAACTGACCCAGTTATAACACTGTAGAGCGGACCAGTATTATTTTTAAATTTTTGGTCGGCGCGTCTCACTACCCGTTCAGGTCGTACGTATATGCGCTAATCACACTAATGTGTTAGGGACGAGGAAGGTAGAGTTACAGGGGAAGGGTACGGCAGGAGAGTAAAAATCACCACCAATATACCTGACCAGGATTCAAAGCCCGACTTCTTCGTCATCCTACTTGAGTCACACATCTTATCAAATTGCACTTTCTTACGATTTCCATAAAAAAAAAATTGATATGAAATTAAACACATCTTGAATAATTTTATATTAGGTAGTTTAGTTGTACATTTATTATTTGTTTAAGTTATATAAAGAAAAAAATATTCGAAGCGGAGTCAATTTATTTCCAATCTCGAGATAAAGAAAATGGCGCTGTTTCGATACAATGCCTAGTTTGAGATGAATTGTGTTCTTAAGTTATTTGCTAGACAAAGGTTACCCATTCACGTTTTTTGAAAGAAACTATTAGAAAAAAATTACTTGCATTAGTTAATATGAACATAGCTCCCCTCCAGTGGTTAGGTGTTAAAGGCGTCAATCTCACAATAGGGATTCGAATCCTGACCTGGTGTGTGAATATGGGCACATTCCTTCTAGATTCTACCTTCCTCATCCTTATCTCACGAGTACAGGGTAGTCTGAAAGGGTCGTAAGATGCAGCACACACATAAAAAATTGGAGTTATTTAGTTTTTACACAACCCTTTATAATGAATAGGATAAAAAAATAAAAGTTAGTTGAAGAATTCAAACGCTCACCTAAATGCCGGGACAGGGAACCCTTGAGCAGGACATGGCAACGCAAAACTTTGTTCAACCCTGGTTTTCAAACCCTGGATGTTGTCGAGGGAGGAAAATTTCGGGGCAGCGCTGCCCACTGGTTCTACAAGTATAAACAAGACACCCCACCGAAAATTATGTCAATAGAATATTTATAGAAGGTGAGCTTAAGTTGGATTGAAGTCACTGTCAGTTAAAAAGTCCGTTATGATGGATTTTGTAAACACTTTTAGAACCAAATGTGTGTTTGAAAATTCTGGGAGCTGAAGGAGGCAGAGGACAGGGCGCACTAGCAGTCTAAGAATAGACCTGTCGCAAGACAGAACACCTAATAATAATAATAATAATAATAATAATAATAATAATAATAATAATAATAATAATAATAATAATAATAAATTTGATATGAGTAATAATTTGTGTTGATTTGCTTTAAAATTAAAATTTAAAGGTAATTTAGAATAAAAGCGCTCACATTTGCATGGGGAGAGGATGGTAAAACAGCGTGGCCATAAGATCCTAATTTTTCCCCCATTAAAAAACAAAAATTTTCCTCATTGAAATCTAGCAAGCTATATATAAATATATAATTTTCTCTTATCTACAAAATTCCCCCGACTTGACCAGGTATTCCCCATATTCCCTGACTGGCTACCTTGTAAAACCACTGATAGAAAACCACCCCAACGCAAAGTTCCAAGATTCAAAACCTGTGACTGTGAAGATGAGGTGCAGGTTACACTTCATGGCCCTCTGTGTTGTTGAATTTGATTTGCTATTTCTATAACTACTGTAAGGGCGGGCTTTTTCATAAACAAAAAATAATCTCTCAGGCAGTTTTTTTTCAATGATTGTGACAAGTATTCTAAAATATGAATCTTACTACTAATAAAAAAATTAATTATTATTGTTCTTATTACGTCTTAGTTCTTGTTTTGGGTTGTACACTAATTATGCTAATGGGATACGGTATTGATGAGGAAGGTAGAATTTTAAAGGAAATGCGCAATCAATGGTGCGAAGGGAGGGCGGGAAACAAGCATGTAAAAACCACCCTCATTACACCCAAACCAGGATTCAAACCCTTATCTCCCTATCAGCGCCGGCCCAGTACAAACACCGATGTGGGGAAATAAAGTGGAGCCACTAGACAGCCAAGTTATTTACGTCTTTGAAACAGTATAGCATGAAATAAACTTATAAAACAAAGATGTTCACCTGCAGTGACCACGCTCAAACCTTAAACGTGGCAATTAAATATTACCTGAATGTGAAAAATATGATATATTGGTAAAGAAAAAAAAGAATTCCGACTTTACTCTTATTCATAAGCATCTGTCAGAAGTTTTTGTTACTCAGCGGCTGTCACAACTGGCTCAAGACTAATTGTCAGTAATAAAATAATTTAAAAAACCTAAAACGTTCAATTTTCCAAATCGCTCACCGAAACGCTGGCACGGGGAACCCTTGCGCAGGGCAAGTCAGAGCGAAACTTTGTTCGGCTCTGGCTTTCAGTCCCTGGATGTTGTAGACGGAAGAGAATTTGGGTGAGGCACTTCCGACAGGTTCTAAAAGGGGTACACTTCAAAATATATTATCGAAAGAATTTTTTTTTTAATTAGAAGAATACTTTCAACAAAGAGGCAATGAAATAAACCATATTATCTGAATGTATTTTGACAAATATTGTATACTAATATTGTATACTAATATATGTATACTAATATTGTTTCCTCTCCATGATAATTTTTTTTTTCATAAAAAATTAACCTTTTTATTTTAATTAGTTTTCAAATTGTATTCATTTCAATGTTAAATTGGTCCGCATAAAATAATTATTTTAGTTTTGAGAATATATCTGTACATTCCCCGGTTCTATCTTGCAGTCGACTGGACACACAATATATCAGCGGTTCTCAAGTGTGCACCGTCCACAACACACTATTACTTGTAGTGAGTCCTCGCTGCACACTGAACGTGCAAGTCAGCAACACAACAAAAGACTTGAACCTGGGCATGCACTTCTTTCAATTAAATTCTCTCGAAAATAAATATACTGAAACATTCTAACCTTTTTTTTTTTCTTATTTCTTTTTACAAAATTATAAAAGAATGAAACTTCTTTTAATTTTCTTACCAACAATAACATAACAAAGAGAATTTCTCGGCACATTGAGAGAATTTCGTGGCACACAGAGAATTTCACAACACACCTTTTGAGAACCAATGCAGTATATTTAACACTTGCGGACAGTTTTCCCAAAATCGCCAAGCAGCTGGTGTCAAAAAGTGTGTTGCTCTTGGGTTAACTTCACAAATATTCGCCCCCCCTGATTGATGGAGTGTCTGAGCTCATCACGGTGTAAAAGGGAGTAGAGCTTGGTGAGGCGGGTCACAGAGCTGCCAACTGTACAATCTAGATACATTTGTTTGATCAAATATTATAATATCACCCTAAAAGTAATATTGAATATGATACAGTGCTACGCAATCTATTGTCGAAAAAGCTGAGAGGATGGAGACATGTTCATTGTTCAAATCTCTGTTTTTAGTTATTCACTTTATTTTCCTTTTATATAAATGTATTTAAAGCTTGCAATTGAAGTCTCAAATTCGTTTTGTTAACCACCGTTTTTTGTTAAGTTTTTGTAGAAATTTTAGATGTTTTGTCCTGTGTTCAATACACCTACCCAAGATCTCCCTGTCGTTGGTGGTCTAGTCTACTGCGAGAATAGAGGGTTAGGCCATGCAGGTTTCAAGTGCTCCTTAACTGGATTATATTTGAAAATTACACTCCTCTAAAGTTCATTTGTCCTAGATCAAGATATTTTTTTAAATTGTTATGCCTCCAGAAGTTATTCAGAACGATCCTTGCCTGATTCTTTACATTTTAGTTCGATGCCTTTATAAGCCATTTGGAATTTGTTTTCAAACCGTATCATATTTGAAAATATAAGAGGGGCGTGATATGAATCAAGAGGGATCAAATTTATTCCGGGGGGAGGGGGGGACATTTTTTTAAGAGGGCAATGCCTCCCTTTGAAAACCCTCTCTTCCAGTTATGTCACCATTTTTACCTTAATTTTTTTTTAAGTGCTCAATGTAAATTTTCAAACTTATAAATATTTAACACATTTTAGTGCTTTAAGTTTTTAATCAATGTAGTTCATTTACTCAAAAATTAAATCCTGGTAGCTTCTAGAGATGTTTAGTATTTATAGATTTTCTATGTCTGCAGCATTTTGGGGGGCTATGTCTCCCTAGCCCCCAGCCTGAAACGTTGGCCTGACCACAACCTCGACAGCAAAGTTATGTTATCGACATCATATTTTGTAGTTGCGATGCCCATTCATATCTCGTTCAGTAATTTTCTGACCGAGGAATGTGTAAGTTCATCTTATCGATCAACTCTTGAGCTTACCTAAACACTGGCACAGGAAAAGCTTGTGCAGGACACAGCAGCTCAAAGCTCACGTTCATTTTGGTTTCCAACGCTTGACTTTTGGAAACAATAGAAAATTTTGGGGCGGCGCCCCCAACTGGTTCTAAAATGGGATACATAATAGTAATAGTAAAATAATTTTTCTCTCAAACACTTGTAATCAAAGCATTTAATGTTCAGATCATAAACCTTCTATTTTCCCCTTTGTTGAAAGAAAGAAAAATAAATTCTTTGTCAATAATAATGGTTCCATATTTGAACACAATGGCTACTCATTATTTAATCTAATGGGGTAGGGATGAGAAGGATAGTGAAAAGAAAATGTGCCAGGGTTGGCTTGGAGATGGGACAGAAAAACACTCTCACGGCGGGGAAAAAAGAAAATGCATTGCGCTTAGATTGGGATTCAAAGTTGAGTTCTTAGCTCCTGTATCAGTCAGTTTCGTCAATCGAGTGATCTGATGAATTATTGTTATTTAAACAAATTTGCTTTTTATGACATGAGAAAATGGATTTAAACGTCACAGATTCGAGAGCGCTCGGAAAATAATTTGACCTTACATTTTGTGAAGATGAGTGATCAACATACATTCCCTGATCGACAAATATCCCCATGTGAGATACTTGAAAGAGCCATTTTTGTACCCAGCCTCACCTAAAAGCGGGTACAGGAAACCCTTGTGCCGGGCACTGAAGCGTAAAACTCATGCCTTGCACTGCGTCAAAACCTCGTATTTTGTCCAGAGTTGAGAATTTGGGCTTAGAACTGCCCACAGGCTCTGCGCAGAGAGAAATAAAAAGATCTTGATTGAATTTTTGCATTAATTTTATATTTTCTTCTATAAAGTATAAGCTCTTAATAGCTCATAGCTTTAGCTACCACTTTAATATAACAAAATCTAATATTAAATATTTGGAAGGCTCAACACTAAACTTTTCACTTCAATAATAATAATAATAATAATAATAATAATAATAATAATAATAATAATAATAATAATAATAATAATAATAATAAT
>CABFWB010003904.1:56084-69052 GCA_902151455.1 Timema bartmani | reverse complement strand
CTTACTTCCTCTTATTCCACACACAAAGGGGAGGGGTATGGTGGGGGGTGGGACAAAATGAAGCCTATATATAAGCAAGTTTGCAACTATCTCTCTTTATAGAAGATACACACAAATGCCAATAATTCTAGATTTGTAATCTGATGAATCTTCGACGAATTAATCTAATTCAAATGACTGATTAAATTATTAACAAATTATACTAATCTAATACGACTAAACACGGGCTAAACGG
Source organism: Timema bartmani (assembly GCA_902151455.1). Classification (NCBI taxonomy): domain Eukaryota; kingdom Metazoa; phylum Arthropoda; class Insecta; order Phasmatodea; family Timematidae; genus Timema; species Timema bartmani. The sequence goes on along the minus strand of CABFWB010003904.1, from coordinate 68,817 downwards.
GACCCAGATGAGTAACTTTACCCGGGCAATGCCGGGCACTTACAACTTATATTAAAATAAATTAAAACTTTTTTGTTATGGAAGCACACATCCGCTTTAAAATTATATAAGGAAATTTCATATTATTTTACTGGACCAGAAGATTTTCTAAACGACATTTTATTGAGACATAACGGGCAAAGGTTGAAAAAAAACTAGACACTACAATAATGATTGCGTTTGTCCTTTAAACAGTAATAAAATAACCGGTTTCATTGGTCGATTAGGTTAAGACGTCACTGTTTCAATAGAATGGGCTGCCAAAAGGGCGTTTATCCATGGTGGCTACAGACAGGGAAAACCTGGAAAAGTCGGGGAATTTTTGGATGACAGGGAAAACAGGGAAATGTCAGGGAATTTAACTAAAACTAAAAATAAGTAAAAGTCGGGGAATTAAAAATAGGTCTAAAATATCCCATTAATTTCGCAACCAAACACTAAAACAAAAGTTAATAATAACTAAATAAAATAACATTTTAATTTTTTAAATAACTAATAAAACTTTATGTTTAGTAGATACAAACTTTTTTTAATATGTGATCGATAATAAATAAAACAAAAAGTCATCATCCACCATTAAAACTGGAAAAAAGTAGTCAGGGGAAATTGAAAATTATTGCCTGGAAAACCTGGAAAAGTCAGGGAATTTTGTAAAATATATTTTGTAGCCAGCCTGTTATCGTACTCGCCGCCTTGGACCATTGTGGTTTGGCCCTCCCTTTTTTTTCCACTGCGTCTTACTACCCGTTCGGTCTACGCGCATTTAAATTAACATTGTGGTATAGGTTATTAGGAGGGTGGAGGGAAGTGGGATCCCTCATTACACCTGGCCTGGATTCGAACTCTTACAGAAACTCATAAACACTATCTATAATCGACTGTTAGCATATACTAACTTTTTGAACCCAAATATTCTACTCTCATAAAATATAATATAAATAATATAAATAAAAATATTTAATATTGTAAGCTCAGTTATGGTTACGCCCCATTTATTATTATTATTATTATTATTATTATTATTATTATTATTATTATTATTATTATTATTATTATTATTATTATTATAGACGGGTCCACTTCCCTCAACAAGATAGCCCTAACACGTCTTGTATCTGTCACTATCCTCTAGAATCTAGATTAACTCCTTTTGGTTTTATTTGGTTTGCTGGCACATTCATTAATATTGTATCACACGGGGAAAGAGGCTTTGGATATAATATTGGCGTATTAACATATCTGAACTACAGGAGACCAGACGTTAGTTACACATTCAACCGACAAGCGCTTTGGTCGATACGTGAATCTGGAATCATTATTATTGTTTTACGTTTCATATTGTTCCGGGTGTTGATTTCCTTAGGATATTTGTTATTGTTTTACGTTTCATATTGTTCCGGGTGTTGATTTCCTTAGGATAGAAAAAAAAACTGAAGTGCGTTTCGTTCCGTTTATATCGCTGTAAAAAAAATTTCTATCTCACATCTCTCGGCGGTCTACAAACAGTTGCTCCCTCTTGGCTCAACTACTCTCTTTCTCTCTCTTTATCTCTCTCACACACACACTTTGTGGACACGATGTAAAGAGATTGTATTACATTTCATCTGTCGTTTGCAAGTCCCACTTCCTGTGGACAGTCAGCACCAACAACAGTGGTAAGAACAATAAGAGGAGACTCTTTGACTTGACAATCGCCGGAAATGGGCTTTAGTCGGCTCATTACGAGCCTCTCGGCACTAGCGTTGCGAGGGCGGAGCCGTCCAGTCCTCGCATGGACAGACGCACTCATTCCCTCTGCCGAGGGGCAATGGTTCTAACCAGGGGACACAGCTTCGATACTGGGCGGGGCCGAATCTCCCTCGATAAACAATCGACATTTATATTTTCTGTCACTCTACGATTCAGTAGCACTCTAATGGTGTCTGCTGTAATGACTCATTCATGGAACAAATACAACCAGACCCCACACACTCAATTTACCGCTCGGCGAAAGGGAATAGACCAAATTTCACAGTGAGAACATTTAAATTCTTTATGTAAATCAAAGATTGAATTCTTAGATCAGTTGGCTGTTTCGATGGGCACCAGGATTAAATGTCAAGAGCATCCGGTCTGGTTGTTCGAGATAGTTCGATCAGGGTTCGAACTCTGGTCTGGACCTCTAATTTTGAAAATTTGTGAAAATAATCGCTAGGGAGCATTCTCGCAACTCATGAATTTGCAAATCGCAGGCTGTACTAAAACAGAACTAATTTTGAAAGGTTTCTACTGTCGTGCGAGTCGGTGTATTGTTTCGCTTGCGACTGAGTTTTCTATCCGACAACACTGTAAAACCATGACGTGTGGCAAAGGATTGAGGCGATGAGATGCCACAACACGCCATTATACAAGATACTTATACACATAATTATTGTATTGAGTGCATCATGTAAATCGATTTGTTTCGTTTTATTAGGAAACCATCTTCCAGTTGTATACATCTAAGCTTGTCTCAAAATGTTCTCAGGTTATATGAGTAGAAGTAAAACCGTCCGCCCAGTCAATTTCCACTTTAGCACACTTAGATTTAGATTTTCACTAGATCGATCCCACCCCAAATACAATATGGCATCCATTTTGTTATTTTATGATCTACTCGACAAACAAGGCCTGTCTCGCACGGTGTGGAGCTGGTGAGTAGAATCCGCTCGCTATTAGATCGTGTGACGTCAGTTTTCGCAACGCAGACGTTTCAAAATTAGGGGTTTGCGAGATTGTGTGCGAGATGAGAGAAATACGCTAGCGAATCGCTACTCGCACGTTTCAAAATTAGGGGCCCTGGTGTACTGATGCTGTTTTAAGGTGCTTCCAAGCTTTGAAATTGTTCGTTAAATTCGTTAAATGAATGATAATATACTTATATCGCTTAACGTGAAGATTTCTCCTTTAGAAAGTGTTAGCACAGCCCAATTTTCATAGGAAGAGCTTACTGACAGCCAGAAACGTTAGGCGATCTACTTTCACGTATTCATACGTCAAGTCATGTGATCTACTGCTGTCACTTTTGGTAGATATTATCAAAACAAATAATAAATAAAAAAATCACTAATAATATAAATATAGAAGGAAATGATCAATTTTGTCCACAAAAAATGTGCTTGTATTTTCTAACAGGCCCTTCCTATGAAAAATTGAACTTATATATTTATAACATTTCCCATTTTCTGCATAGCATTCAATATAATTATATATTTTTTTAATCTCCATTGTCTGAGGGACACGCCCCAATTTATAAAACCAATAGCTTGGGCACTAATTATGTTAGTACTACACCACTGTGCTGAACCGACTTTTTGGGGCTTAATTGCGCAGAAAATCCTCTAAGCGTTTCATCTTGCTCAGCGCACTGTGGCGGTGAACGCTGAGAAGGTTCTGTGATGTGTGTCGAGATTTAGAGGACGAGTGTAATTACTTGTGGAGGGGAGGGCGGCACTCCGTCTTCAGCATCAGGGCTCACGCGCAGGGGGCTGTAAACTGGACATCTCCTTGCTAGAGTAGATCCCGAACACAAACAACCCGGTTTGACATTCTTACAGTGACATTTCACTACACTTCTTTCATGCCTCCATCCATCTTGTTGAGGCTTTTCAATTTTCAACCTGAAACCACCTGGATACATGTTTAGCAGAGCTGATTAGTCTCGAGTTGATCCTCTAATTTCGAGACGAGCCGGATTCCCCCAGTCACGGTTCTAGTAAGCAACCCGGAGTTCACTCAAGTGTGGCGGGTTGGCTAGGGTCGCATCCACCAGGGAACAGACTCGAGGCCGCCACTGGCAAAAATATCTACGTGTTTTGCAGATTCATTTTTAGCCTACGTTCATAGATACAAAACACGTGGATTTGTAATCATCATTTTTAGATGTTCACTTGTCTTATAAACATTATTTTATATTAATTCGGCCGGTTTGTGCAGTGCCGGATTCAGGCCTAAGCAAAATAAACTACAGCCTCACAATCCGCAGGAGCCTCAAAATATGTACATTTACGTATTGTTTCCAATTGATATACTATTTTATAATCTCTGACAAATCAAGGGACTTAAATGATAAATATGTAATCAATAAATGCATCAACTTGAAAATAAATTGTATTTTTAATTTTAAATGTCTTGCTATTAAATAATTAAATGGCACACCATTATAATATTTCCAAGTTTTGTGAGACCTTCTGGTGTAATTTGATGACAAGGGGTTGTATATATAGCTTAGGGCCTCACCAAGTCTAAATCCGCCACTAAGTATGTATCTATCTCTCTCCCACTTTACTACGTTATAATTTATAAACTAATTGACATACTGTATTCTGACTAAACTGGGTGAACAGACAGGTCCTCACAAATATACTGAGATTTATATTCTCATTTCTTTAGCATATCATTTTGTAATTAGTGTGGAATATGGTATACATAGTAGTAATAATAATAATAAAGGCCCGAAAAATTTTAGGGTGGTTCGCCAGTCAGTCAAAAATGTCCCATGGTTCTGTTCTCATCACCACATTACCATCCAAACATGGCTCGTGGAATACAAGATACGGACATTAACCAACATTCATTTGAAATAACGACAATAGTAGCACTGATAGTCAAATTTATTGAAAACCAATGTTGCTTTCAAAGTGTTTCAAAAAAGTTGTATTCCCGTGCAACGCGCTTTACTACCCGCCCCGCCTATCCGCATATCTACACGAATGGGGTTGGGATAAGAAAGGTAGATAACAGAGAAAATGTATCCTCATCTGTAGGGAAGAAAAGTGGAAAACCGTGTAAGAAAAATACACCTTAGTACATCCGGCCGGGACTCGGAACTATGACCTTCCTGTCACAGGGCAAACCACTAAAGATTCTTCGTCCAACGGGCCCACGCGTGCGGTTTCAGGTTGAAATAAGACTTCTCGTATATTTGATAAAATGCTTTGTCGTAGCTGAGAGCGTCAAGTGGTTACTCTTGGACTCCTTCTCTCGAATCTCTCCGATCTTGTTTGTATGGAGAGTCGGGCAGAAGATGAGTGGACCGACTCCACATACCTGCGCTCACTCTCAACTGAAACAAAATTACATTTAACAAATGATTCATTCGCTGACTGGGCTGGTTTGACGATGACAGAGTAACAGGTGTTCGAATTCCGGTCGGGTGTACCGTGGATGGTTTCTAACTTTACGCAAATTCGGGTACATTTCCTCGGGCCTACTCAGTGATATAAGCGGGTATTAAAACGCCACACAAAGAAACTCCAAACTAATTTTTTACCTAGGCCAGATAAAAATGGCATTTATTTTTTAATTTAACGTTTTTACAACAGTTGAACAACCACATGTGATCGCACTAGAGTGGCCATCGTAATCGACGACTTTCACAGCAATCGAATGCCTCAACTCGACCTGGTTTCAGACCAACAGAATACAGTAAAACCTTGGATTGCGAGCATAATTCGTTTCGTAAACGTGTTCGTAATACAAAGCACTCGTATATCAAAGTGAATTTCCCCCATAAGANTACAGTAAAACCTTGGATTGCGAGCATAATTCGTTTCGTAAACGTGTTCGTAATACAAAGCACTCGTATATCAAAGTGAATTTCCCCCATAAGAAATAATGGAAACTCAGATGATTCGTCCCACAACCCAAAAATATTTAATCCAAAAATGATTAATACCTTTTTTACTTTCGTTATTTAAATGTAACTCTACTGTAAACAAATTCATTTATTAAATTTAATGGTGGCTGGTGTGAGGTGGACGAGAGAGATAGGAGGAGGTGGGTTATTGTTTAGGACGACTTTCACTGTCACTAACGGAATCACCGCTATATGTTGGCTCACTCAAATATTTTCATTTTTGTGCGACTTTAACAAAGAACCTATCCAATGACACTGCTCAGCAGACAAAGCGTAACCATGGTACTACTCGTATTGCAAGATATCGCTCGTTTATCAAGTTAAAATTTATTGAAAATTTTTGCTCGTCTTATAAAACCCTCGTAGACCAAGTTACTCGCAATCCAAGGTTTTACTGTATCTCACTGGCGTTTGGACAGCGATCAAAGTCCCCACAGCAATATTACTGGGGCAAACTAGATTTAAAACTGAACTAAAAGATTAAAAGTTGTATGATTGCAAAACCGGTGGTGGTTACGCGCATGTCACGTGGGTTCCGACCGGTCTTGTTTGTGTGTGTGTTTGTGCGCGCGTGCGCTGAAGGAAGTCACCATGTCCAGGTGGGTGTCTAAAGGTCCTTATTTCCTCAGCGCCAACTGAACTTAACCCTCTTCGCTGTTGTCGGCCATAATCAATATCCCTGAAGCTTGGGGACGACTTGTCACAGTGGTCACTTTATTGCTTCCCCCTCCTCACCCCCTCCCCCTGTTGTCGCCATAGCAACAGTCGGTCGACTGGGAGCAGCAAGTCGAAGACGGTAGGCAGGCAGACACTTCGCCCGCCCCTAGAGAGAGCGCCGGCCACTGACAAGATGTACAGGTTGCTTCAACGTTTTACCCCCCATAGGGCCAAATATGGTGGCTTGAAGATACATTTAGCAATCACATCAACTTAATATAGGCCTGCTAATAACTTTTTGTAACCAATTACTTTCAATTAAATATTTTGTTGTTGATAGAATATTGCAAATTTTACTGCCAAAAAAGTTATCTAACCCCCCAAAAATATATAATGAAATATGCACCATGGTGGCTACAGACAGGGAAATCCTGGAAGTGTCAGGGAATTTTTGGAAGACAGGGAAAACAGGGAAATGTCAGGGAATTTAACTAAAAATAAGGAAGAGTCAGGGAATTAAAAAACATGTCTAAAATATCCCGTTAATTTCGCAACTAGACAATAAAATAAAAGTTAATACCTAAATAAAATAACATTTTAATGTTTAAAATAACTGATAAAACTGTTTATGTTTATTAGATACAAACCTTTTTTAATATACGATCAATAATGAATCAAACCAAAGTCATCATCGACCATTAAAACTGGAAAAAAAAAGTAGTCAGGGAAAATTGAAAAATATTGCCTGGAAAACCTGGAAAAGTCAGGGAATTTTTTAAAATATGATTTGTAGCCACCCTGTGCACATACACACATTTTCACAAAAATATTATTATTATAAATATAATATATTATACATATTTGTATTTCACATCTAACACCGAGGGTTTCCCTTTAATTTTTCTCCAGGTCACTGTGAGGGCCACATTTGGCTCGCGGGCCGCCATTTAGACCCACTGGTCTAGGATTATGTTTGTATAGTCGGGTCGCGATAAGACGATCCATGTTTCAAGGGCAAAGATATGGGGGGAAATATAGCTAAGCTCACAAGTATTGCACCAACAAATGTTTTAGTTTAGTTATTTACTATTGCTACTAAATTATATTTTTTAATCACAAACATATATTATTCTATAATTACATCCTCTATCAAGAGTGGCGCAAAATGTAGGGGCGATATCAAATGGTGTGGTCCTGCTAAAAGGGTTGGAAACCACTAATCTATAAAATTCTTTCTTTGGCTATCCGACTATTTACAGTAGCCCCATGGCTTCTTTGGTGCTGAGTGACAGCTCACAGCTGACTTCTGACAGTCAACATTTAGGTATATACCTAAATTTTGACTGTCAGAAGTGACATCTGCTAAACACATGTTTTTTGCAGATCATTTGGTACGGTGTAGGGATACATAGTTTGGTCTGGTAGCTTTTCAAAGCCGTCAGTCAGCACCAAAGAAGCCATGGTGCTACTGTAGGTATCACTTCTCTCGTATACAGCAGCCTCTGATGTTGTAAGTGCAGGTTTCGACATCCCCCCCCAAATAAACTACACGCAATGCGGTACAATAAGTAATGAGGGGCATACGAACATACTTTTTTGCGGTCAATATTTTACTATATGTTATAGGTATATATACTATCTATAGAAGTGACAACTCCAGATTACATGACTGGACGTATGAGTATATAAAAGTAGTTTAACTCTGGTATCTGTCATTCACTGTTCTTTCTTCCAAAGGTAGGTCCGAAGTCGTTTCTTGGTTCTTGCCCACAGGCTGGAGAGAGTTAATAGTTTTATCCAAATTGTGGAACTATTAATAATTTTTTATCTAATGACAGTTTTGGAGAACCAAGTATTTCACACCTGCCCAGCATTGGATAGGAAATTGTGAATCAACCAAGATAGGGTTTAATTTGACTTTTTCATTTATACTTTTATTTTTATATTATTATTATTTACCATGAATTTATAGCCGAAGCTATTATTTATGCTTATTAGTGGGAATTACTCCATCTAAATATCATATTCTGAAAATTGAAAAATGACACCTGGAGACGGGAATCGAACCCGGGACCTTTGGCTTAGTACTAAGCCAAAGGTCCTGGGCTCGATTCCCGTGTCCAGGTGTCATTTTTCAATTTGCAGAATATTATTTACCATGTTTAAAATGGTCGAAAACATTTCTACTTAATTCGTATTGTAATGCGTATTATAATTTATAGAAAGTATGTGGTATGTGCATGTGAAGGGTGCATAGTCGTTTAGAAGAGTTCAAAGAATAAACAAATTGCAAGTTATTTTATGTTTAGAGTGTTAATTACCTGATCTGAAATGATGTTTTTAAAACGTCCTATACCATTTTTCACTCTAATTTCTAACCTGTAAATTCATTTAAATTGTTTGCGAAATTCTGTGTTTGGCCGAAGGAAGACTAATTTCTGTCGATTAGCAAGCATGATGAATAACTTCACTGAAACACACTGCCGACGTGCGTAATTTTCTAAAGAAATAATTAAAAATACACTTAAATGAATTATAGCATGCATGGCATGACATCTTAAATTACTGTAATTGTATTTGTTCGAGTGTGACAGGGCTACTTTTTTATTTTATCGCCGCGTTTTACTTACGGATCAAGCTATATGCATGTATGATGTGGTAGGGATGAGGAAGGAAGCATTTTAAAAGGTAATATACCCACATTTGCTTGGAAGGAGGGTGGGAAACCATTTTAGAAAAAAACACCCTCTGTACACCCGGCCGAGATTTGAACCCGGATCTCTCCCGTCTTCAGCAGGTCATTCTAACGCAATGTTTGTTTTAGAAATGTTCTGAAAGTGCACTTTTTATGGTGCATACAAAACTAGTTAAACTCTTCTTTTTATAAATATAATGGTCTTAAACTTGTTTTGGATTTTTTTATTGATTCACGTAATAAAGCGTATTAACGACTTGACCTATTGATTAGAGGAAAGGGGGGCGGGCTGAGCTATTCCTAAATCAATAAGTTTAAAAAACATTAAGATGAATCAGTGAACGAAAATGGTTTTGTTTGATCTTTTAACTCGCTCGATTAGCTACGAGACCCCGCATCAATGGACACGCCAACTGAACGTCGTCAAACTTGTCCGGACTTGTTTGCTAATGGCGGAGAGGTCGGGGTTATATTCCCGGTCAAGCTTAGATTACTGAGGGTGTTTTCCTACTCTCCCCTCTTAGCTACCATATTCATTAGTGTGATTAAAAATTAGGATAGCCCGTACAAAATATATTCTAGTCTTAACAACTTCAGTTGAGGATCATGGAATTATATTGGGTTAAATTGATCTATTGTTATTCTTGACTACGAGCTAATGGTCAAAATGAACCATTCACACTTCAGAGAGCTATCGCCCGGTACAGATAACATTCACACTTCAGAGAGCTATCGCCCGGTACAGATAACAATATATATATAAAATCAGCGCCGCGTCTTACTAATTTTTAAGGCTAAACGCATATGCGCTGTTGACACTAATGAGTTAGATATGAGGGATGTTGAATTTAGAAAAAGTGTGCCCACATTTGCGTCGTGGGGGGGGGGACCATTTAGCAAAAAACACCTTCAATACGCCTGACCGGGATTCAAACCCTCGTCTCTCTATAATCGGAAGTCCAACCTAACACGAGAGTGATGCCTTAGACAATGCGGCCACCGAAGTAACCATCAACATAAATTAACATCTCACATTTATAGAAATAGCGACTTTCTGCTAACTTTTCCTCACAATAAAATGGCTATATGCACAAAATAAATAATACTGAAAATAAATCGTGATAATGTTTGTTAGCGTGAATTAGTCTGTTTTGATCATTTCATTAGTCTTGCCCTAATTGACAGCCAAGGGCACATACCGACAGGGGTCTACTTGATTCGGGGTCAATTTAATGGGGGCGATGTTTGTCAAATATAACGCAGGACTGCGTTGATTTTAAAACTAAATAATAGAGTCTTACTAAACTTGTAAGATGAACACAATAATATTAGTATCAACGAAAATTCGCGCGCGCACGAAGTAACGACACACTAGATACACACTAGATACACACTAGATACACACTATGTAACAAACTGCTAAAGTTTTGGTACACGTATATTTATTTATAACTAGCAGAAGTACCCGGTGTCGCCCTGGGTAACCAAGCAACGCTTTTCTTTCATTCAGACAGAAAAAAAACCTAAATTTTATTTCTTATGACCCAGTTTTAATTATTAAAGTAGTTAAAAAAAATCAAATCTAAATTTTTAATTTCTGGCTTTGAAGTGCACATGTTCATGCACAGGAGATATTATTTTTAAAATTTCAGACTCATGTGTGAGGTAGATATTGCACAGTGCTCATGACAGACAGACAGAATTAATTTTATTAATATAGATATAGAAGAATATAGATAAATTGAGTGGGATGGACTTTAAAAACAAACAAATCAAAGTGGTCGTGTACCCCTCCTATTATTGGTTCATCATAACCTGAGACCGGAAGTAAATAAACAGTCCCATATCACTACGCGAAGGATGCATATGATTGTTGGAACACCGGTGCAATATTTTAAATAGGCGCGACCATGTATAGTCATTATCATAGCAAAGTAGGTCACTACAGATTTTTGTATTTTATAATACTTTTAAATTTCCCGTCTTATGTTTAACAAAACTCGGGCCAGACTCTCAAAACGCCATAAATAGACGGGAAGCACTCAACTCTCACAACAACAATTATTTAACGCCGCCAGGATGAACTATCGACTGACCGTTACTGACTTGAGGTTAACATGTGATAAGGACTATACCACGTGGTCCTTCATCGCTGAGTCAGGAGTTTGTTGGTATTTGAATAACGCTTGCGAAGCTTAAAGTATTATTTGTAAATTTAATTAAGGGATAATTTTAGTTATACAAATTTTCTAATGTTATTTTGAAACAACTTTAATAAAAAGCAAAGGAGGGACTATTTAGCGAGAGGATACTATTGAAGTCCGTTCAGTAGCAAATCAGAGCATAGGCTTCCACGTGGCTTTGTTTACATCAAGTCTCGGCTCAGGGCAAATCATTAATATTGTCGGTATGCTTCTTTATGTCCCAGTTCGACACTTGTCTAGAGCTCAATTGGTAGCGTGTCTATATACCAAGATAAAGTTGTCGGGTTTGATTCCCGACATGGTCAAAAAATGTATCATTGGTGAAATGTTGGCTTCCTCTTTCACAGTGATTAATTAACGGCCGGGGGCTGCATGCTGTGTCTGTTCTAGATTTAAATTCGTTTATAAGTCTTGCGCTGATATAATCAGTCAGTTCAGAAAGTGCACATTAATACTTCAAATGAATGGAGAAAATAGTTCTAGACGAGCTCTGGAAGGAAGTACATGCAAGTAGAATGACGCTTTAGGTGGGCCTTATTAGTTGTCAATTTGTTCCAAGCACTGGAGAGTCGGTGACGTGTGATATTTTGTTCTCTAGTTAGTGATCCCGTCCAAGTTGGTACCAAGTACGGCGCGGTGGTCGTCATGCCCTTGCTTTCATGTATTGTACTCTCGCGAGCTTTTGTGTGTTCACAATCGAGAGGGAAAGTTGCGTCGCTCGGAAGTTGTGTTGGCATGCCTGGAACATTCTCCAGGGGGGAGAAACGCTAAACTCGACGATGAGGTGATGAAGCAAATTTACTATAAGTTCGTAACGGTACTTGTTAATTTAATAGAGCTTAAAATATAATATTTCACTTTTGTTGATCTGTTTTATACGCTAGCGATCTTGAGTTTTCAAGATAATTTCTGAAACTTCCGTGTACATATTTACATTGGGGATGTTCTAATTGTTAGATTTATATTATAAGTCTATACAAAAGCTCTTTATTGAAATACATATCCATTATACTTTTTGTCGACATCCCAAATAATTTGAGAAGGCACTGGCGCACCTAGAAACTTACCTTTGGAGTGGCATATAATGCATAGAAGATATATATGTTACAGGAAAAGTAGATTCTCCAGTAAGAGTCGACTTTACCTAGGCAGAGTCGACTCTTACTGGTTTTTTTTAGTAAAAGTTGACTAAAAGCGAAAAGTGATGAATTTCGATCAACATTTACTAGTCAGAGTTGATCGTACCTAGGGAAAGTATACTCTTACTACCTTGAGTTAGTAAAAGTTGACTTTTTGCAAAGAAATGGTCTACTACCTAATAAAAAACAAATAAAAAAGCAAAACCTTTTTGATACAAAGAGAGATATAAATATTTACTATTTATTACAGCAAGGTAAAGATTTGTGACACTTTGAGTTGCAGAGCTAACCTAACCTAACCTAACCTAACCTAACCTAACCTAACCTAACCTAACCTAACCTA
>CABFWB010003904.1:28889-55872 GCA_902151455.1 Timema bartmani | reverse complement strand
TGCGGATGGTGATGCCATATTGGATAATAAGCCTGGTCGTAAAATGTAGCCAATCCATTCTTCTCATCTTTAGTGCTCTATATTTTAGATGTTCTTGTCATATTTTAAGCTTTTATTAACATTATTTTTGATGGTGATGAGGGGAGGTGGGGGATTGTACCGCTGTGTCAAGAAGAATTATTTTATTTGTAAAGTGTCCTTAAAACGCAACACTTGGTTCCAGTATACTCTAGTCATATTTACATTTTAAAGATATACACCCACTACATCATTAAAGCTTGATTTCTTGACAGTAACATTTATATCACAATGTTATTATATTTTTTAAAGGTCATTAGATATTTAAGGAAAGTTATCAGCGCGATCTTGCCAATTTAAATATTTACCCTAAAATTCATCAGTATTCAATATTAATAAAAATCTACCTCACATAAGTGTCTGACATTTAAATATTAGTAGCCTCTGTACGAACATGTGCACCTCGAAGCCGGAATTTTAAAATGTTGATTATAATTCTTTTAGTTAAAAACAGAAAAATGAAATATTAACGCCGCGAGAAAGTTTTACTACAGTAGCTCCATGGCTTCTTTGGTGCTGACTGACAGCTCGCAGCTTTGAAAAGCTACCAGACCAAATTATGTATCCCTACGCCGAACCATAAGATCTGCAAAAAACATGTGTTTAGCAGCTGTCAGCTGTAAACTGTCAGTCAGCACCAAATAAGCCACGGGGCTACTGTACGTAGCCTTTATGCTATTTCATACAATTGGTAATGAAGTTTGTTGGTCTTGGAGAGTAAACAAGAAGAGTTTGGTATCCACAACATGGTAATATATTAATATCGATAAATGTTACGATTCATTTCTAATAAATAGCTTTTATGTAGGCTATTAATACTTTTTTACCTGTTAATTCCCCCCCATCCCCTTTTACCCTTTTTTTTCTACCTTTTATCCTAAAATATTTTTCCGGGACTAAGCTGGATAATAAATGTAAAAAACTGTAAAAAGGGCAAAAAGACCAAAAATGGTAAAAAGTAAATTTAATTAAAGAGGCCAAAAATTGCAAAATGTCCAAAAATGTCAAAAAGAACACAATTGAGCAAAAAATGGTAGGCCTATGAAAGGTAAGAATGGTAAAAAAGGCAAAAAGTAAATATAAACATATAAAGGGTTAAAAGGGGTAAAATAAAAAAGGTTAAAAATCCGCAAAATGAGAAAAGGGGTAAAAAGAGGTGGCTCAGAAAATAAGGGAAAAGAGGGTAGGACTTTAGGGTGAAAATAGCGAAATGGATCAAATGGGTAAAAAGGTTTAACGGCGTGAATGCGGTAAACAAATGTTAAATTGGATTTATTTACAACCCATTATTTTTGCTGTTTCATTCTTCTTCCTTTTTTATTAGCACAAACAAGCAAGAGTTCCAAGTAGGACTATTGTGTGTAGAGAAGTTATAACATGTTTAGATTATATCTATACTTTCGCGTTTTATGAAACAATTTAAACTTATTCTGAAAATTGAAAAATGACACCAGGACACGGGAATCGAACCTTCGGTTTAGTACGCCCATGCTCTAACCACTGAGCTATCCAGGAATCGTCCCGTGCCCAGGGTCATTCTTCACTCATATTTTAAGGCAGAGCTTATGATGGACTTAGCAGAAATCGTCGGCTACAAATGTGTGATTTTATTAAATCACGAGCTGTCAGATAACGCAGCCATCTTCGACTCGATAGTTGGCTTATTGCCGCCACTTGTACAATTATTATAACTGTAAGGGATTGCATATTTAAGAATCAAATAGCCAAAGGTATATTTAAGTGAGGATTTACTCACATCTAGATATCATATTCTGAAAATTAAATCTTAGATGCGGGTAAATCCTCACTAAAACAAATATATTACCTTTGGCTATTTGCTTCTTAATTTAAACTTAGTTTAAGATTTGGCTACTATTCCCTGTGGCTTACTTTATATGCTAAAGATAACAAAGCTACTTCATGGTTTCCCCGTGCAAATAACAGGTACACCAACAAGTTTAAAATAAATTCCCCAACACATTGACCTCATCAAGTGTTTGTAATAGTTGGAATATATTACACTAACGCGCATTGCCTGTTTAATGTATAGTAAACTTAAAAATGTAAATGAATTTAGTTTTTTGAAACATGCTCTAAGTTTGTGCTTTAATGATTATTTTCCTTTGGGTTCATTAAAAAAACTCTTGCAAAACGTTTCATCCGTGTTTTTCAAATTATGATAATTATTTATTTGAAAATATATAACTTTGCCTTCGTTTATATGGTAAATTATTTTGTTTTTATAATACATTACTGAACAAGCTAATTTTATTGTATTTTTAATATTAAACTTAGGCCTACTAAATAGATGAGTAGGTCTTTGACACAATTTTTGAGTGACCTATGCAATGTCTCGATATAATTTGTATAAATACGCAGCTCGCCGTAATACCACTATTTATTTATTTAGCACCGCGTCTTACTGCCCGTTTGGGTTATACGCTTAAGTACTAATGACGCTAATGGGTTAGGGATTTTAAGGTTGAATTTAGAGGAAGTGAACCCGCATTTGCGCGGTGGAGAGTGGAATTTTTTATAGGAAAAACCACCCCCAGTTCACTCGACCGAGAATTGAACCTCGATCTTCCCGTCCTCGGCAGTCTGTCTCAACACGAAATTAGCTCGTTAGCNAACTAAATACAGTTAGCATACATATTTATTTTTATAGTAACTACTATTAAATAAGCGTATAAACCGAACGCGATGCTTAGTATTATTACTATTAAATAAATTTAGTAAGTAAAATGTATAAATCATTAATTAAAACATCACTGCTGTATTTTATAGTAGCTTATTAAAACAGATACTCGAGTGGTAAACATAATAAAGTAACTAACTATACAGAAAAAAACCACTACCAGGCAAATACAAATAAATAAATAATTATAAAGATAAATGAAAGGACCGTCCGAAACACATGGACCGCACGACATATTACTAACTGCTGTGTACTGGGTGACGTAGTCTCGTGGCTGACGTAAGCAATGACACCAAATTCTTCCAAATGGCGCTACCTATCTATTCTCTTTACATTGGGTAATACTGCTATTAATTGACAGATAGTCTTCGTGGTCTTTATTGTTGATATAAGCTAACATTTTCACACACACACAGACACACACACACAGACACACACACAGACACACACACAGACACACACACAGACACACACACACACACACTTGTGAAATGGAATATCCTGGGTTTGAATTTTTGTCCAGATATCATTACTATCATTACTAAACCAAGGTTTTTCTTTCACTGCAACGCTTGTACGCATTCTGGACACCCCTGTTTCCCATCCTATTTGAGCTATAATTTACTTGACACCCTTGTTTCCTATCTTATTCAAACTATTATCTACACCCTTGTTTCCTCTTGAGCCATACTTGACATCCTTATGTCGCTTATTCGACTCTTAGTGGACACCCCTATTTCTATGTCGGTTCTCTCGTCAGGAAGTGTCCGATAAACCATTCCTAGCTCCTCATGGTAGCGTGAGTAACACACATCAGCAGGAAAGAAAAGAGGAAGGATGGGCTAGAAAACTTGTTTTCAGGATTTGTGGATGACCTGGCAGGCTCAAGTATGCTCGCCAGAGAATGTTTCGATAGGTTTTCCTAAATATATGTAATACAGGCTCTCAACACAAACATCTGGGACAGTACTTAAGTGAACTCCGAATTACTCACACACCGCTTCCTTTTGACCCCACCATTGAACTAACATCTAAGTGTTGTCTGAAGCACAACGCCTCGATGGACTTGACCATGGTTGGGGCTTGATAAATGGTTGAGCCCTAGGGCTGTTGGATATGATTCTGTTGAAAGGTTTGCTTGGATAAAAGAAACATAATTACATTCGATTGTTTTTCCGTTTATAGTCTGAATTCATTTGAGATATGAAAGATGCGAGAGTGTTTTATTTTTTAATCAACTGAAAGTACGCGTCAGGGTCTAGTTGGTGGGAAAATACAGTCACTCATCCTTTTACAGGCGGCTTGAGATACTCGTCAACAACGTACGATCACCATCACAAAGAGTGGCCTGGCCGCCTGCTCTTTAGTGGGACTTAAATTGAACACTTTGCAATATCAATACTTTAATTCATCCTAACCCCTTCACAGTTTAAATACACGTTCTATCTAAGCCCTTAAGTTGCAGGAAACAAGCGAACATGGTATATTGCAATCAAGTCCTTAGCTTGTCGAACGTTTGTAATAGCGACAAGGTCCGTAGTTTCTTTGAAAATTGCATGATACATAATTTTAAGATAGCTAAAAATAAATAAATTGTGTATCTAAACTGCCAGTCATTGAATTAAGCAATTTAACCCCAGGATGAGGAAGATAGTATTTTTTAAGGATTTGCACCATCATTTTTCCAAATATAGGGTGGGACAATGCAAAGTAAAAAAAAAAATATTAAAATCATTTCACCCTTCGTGTGTTTAATCGACCCGTTCGTGTCAACTGTACACTTTCCACGCTCTTGTCAACGTTGCGCTGTCCAAATGATCAACCTTTCTGGAAACGACTCATTCGAAGAGTTGATATTAACTCAGAAAAGTCGGGGAATTCATTGTGGCAGGGAGAAGGCTGTGGGATGTTCAGAAATGTTCGCGGTTTGCAAATTACAAGGAAATAATTTTTACATATAATGTCGGCACTAGGACTGTGCCTGTTGGCATCTTCCTGACCATTAGGTACTTGTTTTAACTATTCTTTTTTTGTGAGTGGTTTAACTATTCCTTCTTTGTGAGTACATTCATACAGAGCCTGACTAATCATAGGCCCCTTAATATACGGTTAGTCTTGCAGTTCATAAGGGTATTCTCAAACATGTTATGTAATTTAAAGCCTTATATCACACTCGTATAGGCTCAAATATAATATATTATATAAATATACCATTTATTATGTACATTTCCCTCCACAAAATGTAAAGCCCAATGTGTGTGCATTTTCGAACGGCATTAATTACTCCCAACGAATTATTTTCCTAGTAACTAGTAGTAAGATAATTAAGATACGGAATGGGTGTACAATTATTTTTTCCCCTAAAGAGCTATCTAAAAAGAAAGTTAATTTATTAATACTCATTTTACAAACCGCTACATTATCTGAAGAGTGTTGTGTTGAGCGTTAAATATATGAATAGTACCCAACTTTAAGATTAGTTGGACCCTCATACAGTTCCACTGTCAGCTGTAAAGCCTAAGCAGCCCTGAAGAGTACTAGGGAAATGAAAGTAACAACTTGCTCTAACCCATACCAGGAGATATAGTAAACACTATATCTGACCAGACTGAGACAGATCATTGAAAGTAACAACTTGCTCTAACCCAGTGGTTCTTAATCTTTTTTTGGGTCATAGACCCCTATGAGAATCTGACAAAGGTCATGGACCCTCTTCCCATAAAAATGGACGTAAATAAAAAATTGTCTACCCTTGTAAACCCAATATTGACATTTTCACTACTGGTAAAAATTTACAAATAAGGACTTTAATAGCAATGCAATGACCTTAAGATGTGCAACTTCTAGTACAATTTCAAAATTTTAATCCGGAAGTCGAAATATTAAAAAAAATCTCTTTAATAGGAAAGTGTTGACCCTTATTGATCCAATATCGAACATTTTTACTGTTCAAAATTCACAAATGAGGGCTTTAATAACAATACGATGACCTGAAGATGAGAAACTGCTAATAAAATTTTAAAAGTTTTAACCTGAAGTAAAATATTTTATATTAAAGTGTCGAAAATATTTGACCCAATATTGACCTTTTATATTGGTCAAAATTTACAAATGATGACTTTAATAATAATGCGATGACTCGAAGGTGTATAACTGCTAATAAATTTCATTTTTTTTAAACCGGAAGTAGTTCTTAATTTTTTATCTAAAAATCGAAATTTTCAAAAAATTAAATTACAAATATTTTTCCTGGAAGCCGAAAAAGGGCTTACGTAATTATAGCGCAATTTGCTAGTTTACTTTTTTGCATTGTAAATTTATTACATTCACATCGACATGTAAAAACAATCTTTACAACGAATTATGTTTCTCACTTTTCCTTTCTCTACAAAAATCAATAGTAACTTCACGAAGAAAATAAAAATAAAATCAAAGTGTGTAACTTCAAAGTGAGCTTTAATAACTGTTCAGAAGTAAAAGTCGACGAAAAGGGTGCTGTTGTTTTGCATGAATAGGACGTTGAAGTTGTGGAGTACGGCAACACTGGAGCGCGCATGTCATCTTTGACATTCAATCTATATTTTTTTTCTGATAGCAGCAAGTGATTACTTTAGTAGTCCAAGTAGACCAAGTGATGACCAAGTAGTGATTGGCCTGTTGAAGAAACGGGAAACTTTGTAACTGAATCCAAGCTTGGATCTACAATTTGTAATTTTCTGTCTTTGGTTCACGGACTCCCTGAAGCCCATCCATGGACTCTTTAGGGGCCCATGGACCCCAGTATAAGAACCCCTGCTCTAGCACATACCAGGAGATATTGTGCTTTGTAAACATTATATCGGACCAGAGCTGGATCTTGACAATATATGTTGCGCGTCTATAACAATGTTGCCAGCATTTCTTTGATGTTTACCGCTCACCGATGGAAAACTAGTTTTTGCTGTCAAACATGTTGCCAGCACGAATTCTGTCAACATTTTTTAAAAACTGCTATTTCACGTTTTTGTTGAAGACATGTGTTGTTAACAATAGTCCGCTAGTTTAGACTATGATTTAGTTTGTAAGATAGGGTCATAGTGCAATCCGTCAAGGTAAGGCCGCTCTCTACCTTTCAGTGTAAACGGAGTTTAGGACATTCCTACGCTATGCACTATCCCACTATTTATGCATTATGCATGATTATAAACCCATCCTAACATAATAATGCCAGTGTTTGCTACTCATGATTTTTTTAAATAAAAACTTTCAAAGCGAAGGTCGAACCCCCGGGGCTAGGCCAAGCGTGCTAACCGCTCGACAAATCCTACCACTGATACAAGAGAACAAGTTTTCTCGTGGAAACTTTGGCAAGGCACATTAAACGTTTATTTCCTGTGGCTGTGAGGATATTCTGGGAGTCTTGTTTCTTGGAACCACCAGCTGGGAGCTGAGTCACTTCTTGTACTGAGAACAACTCAAAACATATCCGAGCAGGATAAATACAATTACACCAGCTTCATTTCTCTCTTAACCGTATTGGTGGTCGCGTGGTCTCATGCGTCACTCTTGTGACGTGCTGGGGGGTGGTTTTCCTTTCTTCCTCCACGCAAACGTGGTTACATTTAACCTCAAATTATACCCATGTCATCCCTATTTTACTAGTGTAATTAAGTTGGGTATGTAGGGAATGCGAGAAAATATCAGTATTTTTGCAGTTTTTAACTCAAAACTTTTTTTTGGTCAAAATAAATAAAATATTGCCCCATTAGAAACCTATAAAGTTCAATTTACTTCACACGGTGACGTCAACAACTGTTGAATATCTGTCGAGGGTGTCCTGGAATTTAATGACAACCTTTACATCTTAAAAAAATGTCATCTATTGCCGCCATGTTCATAACAGATTTTCAATAACTGTTGATATCACAATGTGAAGAAAATTAAACTCTTTTATGTTTTTAATGGGGCAATATTTTATTTATTGTGGTAAAAAAGTTTAGCTATAAAAACTGCAAGGATACTGCCCTTAGCTCGCCACCTTCATGCATGCGTTTAGCCCAGACTAAGAAAGGTTGGGGATGAAAACCAAAATATACTCTCCGTTTATCCTGGAAGGAATCAAGCTTACCTTTCTTGGTTTTACTATGATCTATCTTATAAAATAGGTTCATATAATTACCTCTATATATGTTACCGTCCAAAGCCGATTTCAGGACAAACTAGATTGGACTAGGCCACAGACAAATAATATACACAGACACTCAGCCTCCAGGTTAAAATGGTTGCGCTCCTTTTGGTTGCTTGAGTCCTTCACCACTAGGATCGCTGCGGTTAGTCCTATCATCACCCAGCAGTGACACTAGTGCAGCCCAGTGTTGAAGGACTCAAGCTGGCAAAAGGAGCGCAGCGAAACCCCCGTAAGGTTGAGAGTCTGTTTAATACTTGTCTGTGGACTAGGCCGAATTGATACATCCTAAGAGCCTCAGGATGTACTAGTTTAGTCTAGCCTAAATTCGTTAATCCTGAAATCTTGTCTTAGCTCATGGGATTAGTAAGCATAGCCTACAATTGTATTAGGCAAAACCAGATTTAGGTTAGGTTAGGTTAGGCTAGGTTATTTGACACCATTTGCGTGCGAACTGTGAATGACGAAACCGGCCCAAGGTCAGTTTATCCTATGGGTTAAGAAGAATGAAAACTAGTACTGCCGAAGAACATCGGGCTATATCTGTTTATAACGGTGACCTGGTGGTCTAGGGGTAAGGTGTCAGACTTCTGTGCTGAGGGTCCGGGGTTCAAACCTCGGTCCCGGCACAGATTTATCTGATTGCCAAACCCTTCCTTCACCTCTGACAAGATGTGTATTAATCACAACTTGTGAATGTGAGGAATGCCAGGCCTCCACCGTGGTTCGGATCCCACGTTAAACTGTAGGTCCTCCATTTCATTTCACAATCACCCTACCATTACACATTAGCGTAAGTGCGTATAACCTGAACGGGTAGTAAGACGCGGTGCTAATAATAATAATAATAATAATAATAATAATAATATATCTGTTTATAATACTAGCGGCAGGATGTATCAACCCGGCCTAGTTCGATCTAGTTTGTCCTGAAATCGGGCCTGGACGGCAACATATATCATTCAAAGTAAGATTGGCGTCTTCCACGGAAGTCTTAAGTGTAAATATCACCTGCTATGCACATTTGTGGTTGATTATTATGTCCAGAGACCATATTACCTTTTACAAACTTTTACAAATGGATGTTGTAAGATTCACCTTCATTTAGGCTATATAGGTATCATTAAATAATTCAAGAGTTACATTATCTCGTGTAAACAGTTTTCTTTTTGTTTCACAACTAATATTGTTGTTTTGTTTTCAGGTGAGTATGCAGGTTGATTGGTCATTTAGTGTTACCGAGTCATACATATCTCGTAAGTACCAAGTTCCTCTACCGTACCCGGTGTGCCGAAAGACCACATCGGGGCACACGATTGTCCCGAGTTTTAAATTTTTTTGTTTTGTTATTTTTAACCCAGCAATCACTGATATAGGAGGCCGATTAACATTATTTTTGTCAGGTTGGTATGCATAAGTATAACACAATTAGGAAGTCCCATCTATTCTATAAATTTAGTTATTACATTCTCTTTGAATTTGTACGTCATTGCGTCATTGTGAGAGTGTAAGTGTAAATGTAGGGATATGTTTGTTTCATGGTTCTGCAATTTGTTTATTTATTTATTAAATTTAATTTACAGTGTTAAAATTATAAACATGCCGAAAAGACAGTGCAAGATGGAGGCAAAATCTTATCGCAAATATGAATACACTTGTAACTTTTGCTTGCCTTTAAAAAAAATTAAATTATTAATGTTGCCGATTTCTTTTTAGTAATATGTAAAATACATTTAATGTGTCATAAAAATTGAACTAAAATTGTGATACTTAAATTTTTTTTCGTCCGTGTTTGATTTAGCAAAAATCTGGCAACCATACTGTACCGTCTAATACTGGATAGCAACTGTTGCGCCACAATCTGGTTGGGAAGTAGGTTTGCCAAATCATAAATGAAAAAATACCGGTCATCGTCTGGGGGGAGTATTTTTTAAAGTTCATGCCTAAGCATATAAGTGGATATGTCAAACATTTACACCACGGTTATAAAAAAACAGGAATAGGTTATTAAAATGTTACCAATAATATATTTTGTGTTTCTTAGTATTATCATGTTGATTGAGAGTATCGGTACTATCAAATCAGTACTAAAATCTTTGGTATAAAGAATGCAACACCCATGGTTTGAGTCCTCGTGTTCAGCAATCCATTCCTTGTAGGCATCCTCCTTCCTCAATCCATTCCTTGTAGGCATCCTCCTCCTCAATCCATTCCTTGTAGGCATCCTGCTCCTTAATCCATTCCTTGTAAGTATCATCCTCCTCAATCCATTCCTTTAAGTATCATCCTCCTCAATCCATTTCTTGTAAGCATCTTCCTCCTCTTGTCATTTCTTACTAAAAACACAGTTCCTCACTCTATTTTTCTTGCGCAGAGGAGTTTTCGTTCATCAACTACAAATTCATCTTCCTCTAATAAAATAGTAAACTGTTATCATTGTCTACTGCAAGAAAAAAAAAGTTTGTATTTTCTATTAAAGCCCTTCATAAGAAAATTGGTCTGTAACTACACCAGAATTCACGTGAGATGAGAGTATAACTTAATGTGATAAAACAACAATGCTGACTTTTCATTTATAATACCAACCTCCCGAGTAAGTCAGGATCTTTAACCGCTCAACTAATTCAAGGGTCCTCAAACCATTAGGCTTTGCATTTACAGTACGTAGGATGCGGTGAGCCACCATTAACAGAAATTACATCTGCTAGTCACAAGTCACTTTCGCGTGAACCAATGCACTAGGGCATCATTGGTAACTTTATCCACAAAGTGTTTAGGACTGCATCTGGGAACTCCTGATTGTAGTGGACTCGAGAGCCACGTGGGGGGATTACTCGGCCATGCTAAGGCCCGGGGCCACACTTCTTGCAGCCAATGTGTAAATTAAACTGGCTTCCGGCCAGACAGGTTTCAGAAGAACCGCCGCGGAGATTTGACTCGGTTTGCTGGACTGCAAGTAGCAACATGTTAGCTTGTCTTCTGGACAGCAAGTAGCAACATGTTAGCTTGTCTTCTGGACAGCAAGTAGCAACATGTTAGCTTGGCTTCTGGACAGCAAGTAGCAACATGTTAGCTTAGCTTCTGGACAGCAAGTAGCAACATGTTAGCTTAGCTTCTGGACAGCAAGTAGCAACATGTTAGCTTGGCTTCTGGACAACAAGTATCAACATGTTAGCTTGGCTTCTGGACATCAAGTATCAACATGTTAGCTTGGCTTCTGGACATCAAGTATCAACATGTTAGCTTGGCTTTTGGGCGGCAAGTAGCAACATGTTAGCTTTGCTTCTGGACGGCAAGTAGCAACATGTTAGCTTGACTTCTGGACAGCAAGTAGCAACATGTTAGCTTGACTTCTGGACAGCAAGTATCGGGAACATCTCTACCTATTTTAAGCGCAAAACAAGGCTGTGCGCTACTGGACTGTCAATGGCAATATTTTTATGTTAAGAGAAGTGCGCAGTCATTTGACCATTGCATGTCAAATTATTAGTGGATCTTTAGTGACGAGTGAGGGCTGGACAGTAACACTAAACTAGATTAGACCCGAATCTGTGGGAACCCATACTAAACGTCAAACCTCTTTTTTCCTGGTTCACTGTTATATGTGGCGGTGGGTTTCTAATCCCGTTTTGGTATATTGAGCGGTTTTTACTAAATTATTTCTCACGCAACACAAATGTGGGTATATTTCCCTTAATTCTTACCCTCCTCATCCCTGCCCCATTATTTAAAGCGTTGCTATCCCGGAGGGGTGGTAATACTTAGCGAAAAAAAACAAACCCACCCTAACTCTCGAACAACACTGTATCCGCCTCGGTGGGCACACAGTATGAATGTCTACTTCTAGTTTGGTTTCTTTTCAAACGCTCAAACAAAGTCCATTCGATGAAAATTGTACTGGTTTACATCTTGATTGCTATTTATTTGGTGACACACATTAATTGTAACATCATTCTTAGTATTTTTCATAAAATGTAGGGTGTTCTAAATCAAGCTGTTTGGAAGATTTATAAAGAAATGCGGCTACTGGGTAGTGGAGGAGGTTACATAATGCCGAGTTACATACCCGGTACTCATCACAATATATTGTTAGGCTAATCAAGTCTCGTGGATTACGGTGTGCAGGACATGCAGCGAGAATGGGAGATTCTAGAACCTTGTTTAGGGCATAATTGGCAAACCCAATGGGAAAATACCATTCGGAAGACCTAGATGCGGATAGGAGGATAACATTAGAATGGACATGAAAGAGCGAGTTCTATCCAGTCTACCTCATTACATTCTATCTCAAAATATGGATAGATTATAATGAGGTGGACTGGATTGAATCAGCTCAAGATATAAATAGATGGCGTACTTTTGTAAGTGTGGCAATGAACTTTCGAGTTCCTAATGTCATAGAGTAAGTAAGGGCAGCACTAATATTTTAAAACTAAACTAAATTAGTTCAAATTGTCACACTAATTCTCAAATAATATAATAAAACTACCCAACCTAGATTTTCAAGACGACAAGAGTGAGTCTTAAGGACATGCTCCATACACACCACGATTTGGTTAAAAAATATGACGGAGAGTCAAAGTATAAAAACCGCCCTTCATAAAACTAGAGTTGAAGATATTTCTGAATGTGACTATATTAGTACTGATTCGGGACCCAGATAAAACACCCTGGAACTATCCCCATACCTACACAATGACTGGCTTTCTATCGTTCCTTATCCTGGCTTCTATCGCGCTACTCACCACATACTTTGTCCAAACAAATTAACCCATAAGAACCCGCTTCGGTGGCCGCATGGTCTGAGGTGCTACTATCGCAATAGGCTAGACTGATGATGATGAGGAGATCGTGACTCGATTCCAGTCTTATGTATTGAGGGTGGTTTTCCCATTCTCTCCACACGCAAATGCGTGTAAATGTTTTATAAATTTAACCTTCTTCGTCCATAATCCATTAGCGTAATTAATATAAAAGCGTATAACCCGAATGGCTAGTAAGACGTGGTGCTAAAATAAAACCCATAATAAATGTTTGTTGCCTTTCCATAGAGTATCCAAATGGGCCCTTTATTTAGCTTAGAATTAGGCCAAGAATAATTTTTAACAAAAGTGAAAGCTTCCACTAAAAACCGTGTGTGACCAAACCCTTTAAAATGTATATTTTATTTAATAAAAACAATAAACTTTGGCTCAACATCGCTCTTGGTGTAGCAGTGACCCTTGCACTTAACCGTCAGTCTGGGGGGAGCTACGTAATCAAGATTGTGTAGCCCATCCTTTGAGTAATTTGTAACATTCCTTATCCATCACTGCAGACCGGGTCCAGTCATTGGAACAATTTGATCAGGTTCTTGCTCGAGGTCCATTTGCCGAATGGACCTCTAACAGGTTAAAAAAATAAATTTGATTCTTCATTTATTATATTCGCACAAACAATTAGAGGCTATGTATGACACTTAAATACATATTTTAGCTCTTTTGTCTAATTAAAAAACCAATGCATCTTTGAATCCTTCCATTATGCTGCTATGTAAGTACATGTCATAATGCCAACATTCTCACCCGTCCACACTGGGTAAACATATTTGACAAACATGTTTGTTGAATTTCAGCAAATCTTGTGGTGTTCGACAGACAATATTTGGTATTCTGTTGATGTGGACGCCTCACTGAACAAAATAAGCTCACGAAAGAGGGAAGGCCTCGCCATCTTTGTTTGTTATAAATGTTTCGCTTCATAATTGAACTTTTTGTTTAGTTTATCGCCATATATATATATATTAGTAGGTCTTCTTAAACCAAACTTGGATCAGTGTATTAAATATATATTAAATGTGTATTTTAAGGACAGTGTTTACTCAAAGTTTGAAATTTTGGCATCTAATGCAACCATTTTTAGAAAAACCAAATGATGCAAAGATTTCATATTTGGAAGTACTTGAGGAGGTTTATTAATTGGAATAAATATTATTTCAATGACCCTTCAATTAATTTCATAAAAATTGCCAAATGAATGCAATATTCAATTAATTATTTTGTATACTTAAATGTGTGTAATACATGGGGGAAGTAAATCAATTAGTGCCGACTTGTTTAAATTTTAATGGTACTTCATTCACATTAATATTCAATCTGAAACTCATGAAAACTGATACGAGCTGAGTTCTTACATATTTTGCCTCCGGATTTTGAAAATATATCTGATGCAACCCCGCAATAGCTGAAACAGAACGGCCTGGTCAAAGTAGAGCGGACAACTCATCCCTTCTCACTCCAAGTCACTAGCTGTCTGTCCTTGAAACCATAAATCTGTCGCTAGTGGTTTTGGCATGTTTGTAAAGCTTATCGTCCATCACCGTCTCTCAATAGGGATTGTCACCTGGCTCTCCACTGTTTTCAAATCAGTGTAGCAAGTGCGACGATTGTTGAAAGGATTTTTTTTCAGTGAGGCTGAGTGTAGTTGCATTTAATGTCTTTAGGGATCTGTGAATTGTAACAATAGTGGAAAGTTTAAAAAATGTCCCCGCAAAAGTTTAAAGATGGGAGAAGAGATGTAAAAGGAAAAAGTAATAAGCATTCCAAGGCAATGAAACGCTTTTACGAAGAAATTCATTAAGTCCAAACCGCTAATAAGTTGGTGAAATAACTTCAATCCTATATTATATTATTGAACTTAAATAATTAACTTAAAAAAAAATTCTTTTGAAATCTCGAGCTAAATCTGGAACCTCACACTTAGAACGTCAATATCTTACCACTGAGCTATCTAGGGCTACGGTCATTTATCACTCATATTTTAAGGGTTAGTCGGTAATAGATGTGTAAAATCGTCGGCCATTTAATAACAATCAGAAACACACACTATCGTTGATCCAGGGTAGCTTTATGCTGCCGTTTGAACAATTTTTATTAATTTTAAATGGTTTCTTGGATGTAATTTGTAAAGCAGAAGTCACCAACCTTTATTTAGCTGCGAACCACATAGATGTTTTACCAAGACAGTAAACCACTTATTAATTATTTAGCAAAAAATTTTAGAAAATATTTTTAAGAATGGCCTTGAACAAAAAAAAAATACAGCGTGAGATGAAAGCCTAAATTTGAGTTACGTTAATATGTATGCACAATTGTGCATTATGTTAGATAAATAAAGATAGATTACTTTTTAGTCATATTGACCATGAGATGGAATTTTTGGGTTAATATATCTTTCTTTTTATACATAAATTGATAAGCCCGTTTCCGGCAATAGAAATTATGAGGAAATGACTGAACAGATTTTGACAAACGAACACTCATTTTATAGATAAGGAAATCAGGATGCCGGTAAAAATAGTGAAACCCAATTTTCCTAGCGAAGTTATCATCTTTTCCTCCGTGTGGGCAGTGGTTCATCTGTACAATCATTCTTTGTTTACATCACCATGGAAACCATGATTTGTGTATAGCTGTATATTAGTAAATAAAATATTTGTCTTTGTTTAAAAATAATATCAGCTCAATCGTTAGGTACTTGAGCGGTTTGTGCAAAGAATAGATAAGAGATAAAGAAGAAGGGTTATTTTAAAGTTGCCAACGGGTTGTGAAGGGGGAAAATATACGTTTTGATTCAAATTACACACCGAAAACTAAATATCTAAGAAAAGTTAATAGCCTTTGATGAGTAAACTTTTAACTAAAAAGTGAGTGCGGGCTTATATATTATAGAGATTGTTTCCCAATAAAAAGATTAAAATACATTTTAGTGCAATAATCCGCATCTATCGCTGCAACGACCAACTGGTTAATATAGAATGTTTACTTTTTACCGTCTCACACCTCTCTGGTTGAGAAAAAATAGTAATTGTCAAAAAAAATCAAACTCGAGATTTTGATGGATGTCGACGTTTCATGACCCCCTAAATTCGAAAAACAATTTTTTTTTTTAAAAGCGGCACTATCTTGGGCGTATTGCAATAAGCCTGTGATCAACTAGACTGATTGAGCGAACAAAGGTGGATTTCCTTACTAGCCTAAAGTTGTATGGGCTCATTGCAATAAGCCTAAATGCTATCGGGCTGATAAGCAAACATAATATTATTTTCCATTTAGCATGGCTCAAATTGAGGGCACCTTTTGCAATAAACAGTATTTTCCAATTTGCCTACGACATATATGTATAAATACATTATATATATANTATATATATATATATATATATTACGGAAGTCTTTAAATTTGTAAATTGCTGTATTGCTCTGTGGGTGTGATATTCCTCTTTTCTCTTACAGTGTATATTATTTCGTTTATGCTCGTTGCTAGAATGTGCAACAATGTCTATTATCTTGTCTCAAATATCTTACGAGTTTTAAGTAAATATCTCTTTTTTTTATTTACAGTAGCGAGAAAGTCTATGCTGTGCACCCTTTGCACCCTTCCCATATTTCGTTTGGAGGAATAAAGTATTGTACACAGTTTCACATGCATGGTTATATAATTTTTATGTCTTTAAGTATTAGTTAAAATAATCAAATTATTGATGAGGTGCCCCGCGGTGTTTATTTCAGGCAAGGTATTGTTCGGGAACGACGAGATATTTTTTTTTTTTTGTTTGCGTAATCAACAGGTATGATTGGCTCCACAATGGAACAAATGAAAGAGGGCCGCGAGAGAGGAAAGGTTTGATGAAGTGGATTAACTTGTATTGTGTGTAATTCTAGGAATTTGTAGCTCTGCCATCTGTTGTGCGTTCGTTGCGGTATTTGGAGCTTGCACACTTGATGGAAGGGTTACTCGATTAACAGGATATAGGTTTTTTTTTATATCTTTCATGTTCCCTTTTTACGAAAAATATATTTTACAGATGATGATAATGATGATGATGGGAAAGCCTAAAGGGACTTAATTAGGTAGGCTTAGAACGTGAAATATACTTTATTGCGAATGATAATATTTATCTTTGTTTGTGTTATAATGTTATCTAATTAATAAAAGGAAGAGTGTCTCTGTCATGAGAAATGCTATCTACCGATAAAATTAGTAGCCCCTGTGCACGAACATGTGTACCTTAAAGCGGGATTTTTATTTTTTTATTTACTAAAAACTGGGTGGGAAGAAATAACATGACGAAATTTGTTTTCTGTCTGTTTGAAGCAAATAAAAGCGTTGCCAGGGCTACACAGGGGCTACTAATTTTATCGGAAGATATAATTGCTCATGACAGACAAACTCTTCACTTTATTAACTAGATAACATTATAACACAAACAAAAATATATATTTAAGAATCAAACAGCCAAAGTTATCATTTATGCTTTTAGTGAGGATTAATCCATCTAGATGATATATTCTGAAAATTGAAAAATGACACCTGGACACGGGAATTGAACCCGGGACCTTTGGCTTAGTACGCCAATACTCTAACCACTGAGTTATCCAGGAATCGTCCCGTGCCCAGGGTCATTCTTCACTCGTATTCTAAGGCAGAGTCTATGATGGACATAGCAGAAATCGTAGGCTACAAATGTGTGATTATTATTATTTTTTTTTTTAGAATACTTTTATTTTTAAAACCAACCACAGGGCTCTTAGTGTTGAAAAACTAGACATTAACTAGAGCAGAATTGATTCTAGTATTTACTTCCTTATTCTATAAGTGAGAAACTACAGCAAAAATCTCTAAAAAAAATTTTTTCATCTAAAACTAATTTCAAACGAACTGTTTCTTGATTCATATTTGTTTAGGTCAACAAATAGTTAGTGTCACTTATCACCATTTGTTGCGTGCTAATATATATATATATATTACTATAACTTACCAGCTTGACCGCCTCTCTGGTCTAATGGTCAGAGCTCCTGCCTAAAGACAAAAAGTCCCGGGTTTGATTCTCGGTGCTTTCAAATTTTTCTGCGAAGCAATGGGTCTGGAACAAGGTCAACTCAGCCTCGTGAGGACAAATGAGGAGATACTTGAATAAAGAAGTAGCGGCCTCTGTTTAGAAAACTGAGATTAACGGTCCGAAAGCTTGTGCTTACCGCATTGCACACATTATCCGCAGAAGTTAGCACTATCTTGACCAACAGACGGCAGCCGCTCTTACGGTGTGGCGCGGTTGAGGACTGACGCCATTGAGTTTTTTTTAAATACAAAGCGTGAACTCAATTATAAAAGTTTTGTAAATATTTTATTTAAAAAGTAATTTTAAGGGTTTTTGACGTAATACTTGCTTTTTTTTATATTAAACATCCAGACTTGCTGGTATGAAAACGATATTAAATTCAAGAGCACCCAAAATGTATGCAATGTTCACAGTTCTGTATGAAGAAAGAATAATATTATTTGTTTTCATACAAAAGATTATTTTGTAATTTATTAAATTTAATAGGCCTACAATATTTATGATCACAAATATCCATGTAATTTGTTTTAAAAGATTTACATCCAAATTAAAACGAATGTTTAAAAGTTTTCCTGCAAAAAGAGGGAATCACCAACCGCATAATCTTATTTGGCACCCAACGAACTCACAGCAAGCGTTTCAATATATTTCATACTTGGAAACTCCCAGCACTTCTTTCTTTTAGACTTTTTGGTCGAAGCAGCACTCAAGTGTCTCTCTTTTTTTTAACATCTGGCAAATAACTATCCTAAGTCCCCGTTGTAAGGATGGCGCCTCGAGAATGTTCTCTATTTGTTGTCTTATAAAATAAAAGCATAACCCAATCTGTTTTGAAAGTTTCAGTTGGTCAGATTTAATTCCTTGATAACTCCAATCAAACCAAGTTTGGACAGGAGCGCTACCAATAATTATTGTTGGATACAATATTGGTACAGGCCAGCGCCAAGCTCTGCGACTGCTAGTCTGTCTCCACCTTTGGTCTGATCAATGCCCGATTTCTCTAATATTATATTGTTCTATTGTTTATTGTTGATCCACTTCATTTTTCTATTTTGCTTGTTTTTTCAAAAATGTAAATAAAAAATTGGCTTCGTACAACCGTGAACCAAGATCGTCTATCGTACCTTTCTTTCCTTACTCAACATGGCACTTCATGAAATTTACTATTAAAACATTATTTACATGTTTGCTACAAAGAAAGCAAGGAAAGTTTGTCTATAATGAGCGTTTTTATTAAGCTTATTTTCCTTTAACTTTGATATTACAGGATTCCTACGGTCTGGAAAGTCAGGGAAAAAATAAACAGTCAGGGAAGCTTAAAAAAAGTCAGGGAAATGACAATTCATGTCACACTTCAGTTTCATCGGAAATTGCAAAGCCGCAGAAGGAAGGTGTTGCCAAAAGTGAAAGTAGTGTAGTGGCTCGAAGAAACCCTAACACTTTTGTTATGAAAGATAATATAAATAAGGCGGAAGTCATTTGGGCTTTGCAAGTTGTTGACAATAAAATGTATTTCAATTCGTGCAATAATTTAAGTACAATTTTTCAGTTTATGTTTCCCGAGTGTTCCATTGCCAGTGCCTTTACTCTTGGTGGAGACAAGGCTGCATATTTCATTGTGCATGGCTTGGCTCCATTCTTTCATAACAATTTACTGGACTACCTAAAATCATGTAACAACTTTGTAATTTGTTTTGATGAGGCATTGAATAAAGTTATTCAAAGAGGGCAAATGGACATTGTATTCAGATTCTGGGACAAGGAAAATCATAAAGTTGTCAGTCATTGCTTGGACAGTGTTTTTTTCGATAGAAGTACCGCTGAAGAATTACTGAAGCATTTCTTGGATGGTATTTCTCCTCTTCCAGTCTCTAAGTTGATACAAGTGTCAATTTAAAGTTTATAACACTTCTTCAGGAACACATCAAATCTGTCAAAGACAATGAAGTATGTAGTTTGCTCTATCTGTGAACATGTGGGCTTCATGTGGTTCATGGTTCCTTGAGAACAAGAGTGGAATCTGTTGGTTGGGATACAAGTAGCTTATTGTGTCACACGTACTACCTGTTCACTGACTCTACAGCTCGTCGAGCATTGTTTACCCAGTTTACAGGGGGGACAACTTTTCCTTTGAAGTTCTGTAGTGTACAGTGATTAGAGAATGCAACGTTCTTTCAAAAGGCATTACAAATATGGGACCACGTTGTTAAGTTTCACAAAGAAGAAAAGCTTCTTAAAACAAAACCTGTAGGGATACTGAAAAGAGCAGCCTGTGATCCATTCCTGAAGTATATACTAGCTTTCTGCAAAACAATTGCAGGTGGATTTCAGCTTTTCCTTTTTGATTGGGTTTGATATATTTTGTTATTTTTCCATCATTTTCCCTGAACTGATCGACAAGACGTCTGCTTTCTTATTCTTCCATGAGAGGTGAGGCAAGGTCGGCTGTAGGGGAGGAGGAGGCTGAAATAAATGTAA
The DNA here is from genome assembly GCA_902151455.1 of Timema bartmani. Taxonomy (NCBI): domain Eukaryota; kingdom Metazoa; phylum Arthropoda; class Insecta; order Phasmatodea; family Timematidae; genus Timema; species Timema bartmani. The sequence goes on along the minus strand of CABFWB010003904.1, from coordinate 35,575 downwards.
TTAAATTAATATTTCCACATGAATAGTACCATAAAATTATAGTGGAAATTTTGTGAGAAGTTGGTCAGGGAACTTAAGAAAATAGGGAAAAGTCAGGGAGAATTTTTTTTACAAATACTGCAGGAACCCTGTATTATTACATTTATGTAAAATCAAAGAGATGTATAATTTTTACCTTTCCTCAGACACGCTTTGATGTAATTTACATGGGTTTACGAGGGTCCCCACACTGTATGCCGCCTCCGAGTCTCTCCACATACGAAAATTCGGCATTGCGTCTGATTATTGGGTCAGGGTCAGTAACTTCTGAGGTACATAGTGGAATCAATTAAATTATTTTATAATTCTTTGGTATAAGCCGGGGATGACTACTTTTTTCGGCCAGTGTGCTACTTAAGGACCAGCTGGATTTTGAACTCTTCCTCATGAAATGTAATGAAATACTTAAATCAAATTGTACAAATTTTAGTAATGTCTAAAATTTAAAGAAGGAAAATTCATTAACTAGTCAAAGTGAGCGTCTTAAACGATATTAATTCCAATAACTAGTAAAAACATTGAAAGTAACACATAATAATTTGATGTATATGTTCTATCATAAACATAATAATCTTTCCCATATTTGAAACATTTTGTATTTTGCGAGTCAAGATATTTATGTTCGGTTCATGACTCGTCTTATAAAGCACACAAGATGCACTTAGGTATGAGTCAATGACAATATTAATTAGTAATATCTCATGATACCTGTCTATATTATCTCTTCCTGGTTAGGGGAGTCTTGGGGGTCCATACTTTCATCTTGGGAAGTAATATTGGCTTCAAAAAATTATACCGCTTTGGGAAAAGTTTAATTTTAGGTTGATTCTTATCATGTCGGCGTGCCATAATTTTGCCATCCCTGATAAAGGCTATAAAGGCAAACGAAAGATTAGTCGCATAATAAAGTTACACTACAGGAATATCCGGGTGTCGATGAACCAAACTTAGTTGTAAAAATATAAACGCAAATTAAGGGCTGCATCATAGGTCAACAGAAGCTCTATGACGTCATTTTCGTTACGGATACATAGTTGTGAAATGTGACTAGCTTCTACTTTGTACTGATAGGGCCGATTGCTGACGAGTATTAAAGTTCTTATTTAATTCCAAGGACACATGTTTTAATCGTGGTTGGCCGTAACACTCACTAAATAAAATTAGTAATTTGATTGAAAACTTCGAATCCTCATCGGTGATCGCATGGTCTAATGCAGGGCTCACGAAAGCAGCCGATCGCGAGCTACCGGTAGTTGGCACAAGGCATTTATTTTGCGCTTCCCAAATGGTTTGATCGTTGAAGAGGTCTACCTCAAGCTTTGTATATTCATAGCCTCATGTCCCAACCCGCGTGAGTCAACATTTTCTGCTGAAGGTGGTGAAAAACAAACACTGACGTACTGACGTAGCATTCGAATTGAAGTGACAAGTAATTCATCAAAATCAAAAACTGTGGACTAAAGTGAATGCTATTCTTCTCACCCAAGGTTTTTTTTCCCCCATATAATTTATCATTTAGCTTAGAAATGTAATAACCCCTGTGTTTCCAGCTCTTAAACAGTTCATTTTAAAACCAAAGTTACTTAAACTTTTTTCTACATTATTTACATTACAACCACGAATTCAAGCCCGATTGAACTAAAATATGATGGCAATGTATTTGTAGGCCAACAGGTTCCAATACGAAACTAATAGTCAGTACGCGATACGGGTAGCTCGCGAAACAATTTCACATTTTCAAATTAGCTGACCCCCTGATCCACAGCCTCACACTTGAGTTTGACTGGATTGCCGGGGATGGGGAGATCAGGGGTTGAATCCCGATTTGGTGGTTTTTTTCCCACCTTAGAGGTTTTCCCAGTCCTCCCTGCACGAAAATGCGGGTAATTTCCTCTAAAATTCCTCTTTCCTCATTCCTCTTTCCTTGGTGAATGCGTGTAACCCAAATGGACACCAAGACGCGGTGACAAAATAAAAACAAAACAAGAGTTTGGTAATTTAACTTTGTAAAACTTTGTAGTCCACATCAGTGGTCACATGGACTAAAGCGTCAGGCTCGTCTGGTATGGTTTGTAGGTGAGGAGAGGTTGGGGCTCTAATCCCAGTCGGGTGTGTTTTAAGATTGAAAAAAAATATATTTTCTTGCTTTTCCTCCACGCTCACTACCTTTAATATTTTCCTTTAGTATCAATATGCGGATGGTCCAGATGGGTAGTAAGACGCGGTGCGCACACTCAAAACAAGCTTGTGTTGCAGCGTGCGACTCTGGGACAGTTCAAAGCGCTCAGGAGAGGCGAGGTTTAGTTAGAGTGATGCATGACTGTACGCGCTCCGCTTCTTCTTTGTTTCTCAGCCTTGCCCAGCTCTGGCGCCACACAAGGACCGATTGTCAATGGCGCACTTCCGGAGTATTCAAATCCCTCATATTCGTGGCGCGTACACATGTGCTACAATTTGATCTTATTGGTCACATTTCACACTTGAAAAATACATGTTGCTTGAAGGACTCGAAGTAATTGTTTGGTAATTATTTTTTTCTTAAGCTTTTAAACTTGATTAGCAGATCGATCTGACAGCGTTACATATTTTATTGAAATTCACTTTCCTCTTTGCGTTGTAAACGTTGTAATGATGTTTATCAACTATACTTCCAAAATATAATGATTGTTTGTAAAATAAAATTAAACTTTTTCTTTCAATAACTTTTGTCTGATTCAATACATATGTATAGCAAAATTATTACAGAAATTCTAAGAAATGATATAAACACTAGGACAACAATTTTAGCCCGCATAATAAAATGAATATAGAACAGTGCTCTTCTAGCTCAAGTTAGTTTCACACACGAACCGTATTGCGGCCAAAACCTTTAGAAACATTTTTGCTTAGTATTATTACTGCATCTTACTGTCCAGAATATACACATTTCTATCACGCTAGTGGGGAGGGCAGATCATGGTAGAATTGAGAGTAAATATACCCGCATTTGTTGGAGGTAGGGTGGTAAACGCTTTAGAAAAATCACCCTCAATACCGTCCCATCATCAACGAGCCTGACGTTTGTATCGCGTGCCCACCGATGCCGGTCTATACTGGCTATTTGATGCTATACATGTAACATTTTAGTGTAGTCTTATTATAATTTTGAGTAACAATAATCACTTAGAACTATTTAAAACAGTGCTATAATTTTGTATCAGCTTAAATATTTATTTAAATGTTTATTCACCCTAGCAGCTCAGTCGGTAGAGTGTTTGCCTACCGAGCTAAGGGTACCGGTTTCGATTCCCGGCATGACCGAAAAAAATTTATCAAAGGCGAAATGTGGGTTTGCCTTTTCACATTGATAAATTGGCTGGTGACTGGATGTTGTGCTTGTCCTAATTATAAGTTAGATTGTAAGGTCAAATGAAGCTACGACAGGCCTAGCAATCCGGTAGTGAGGGAAATATAATTATGGCTTTAATAAAAAACTGACCAAGGTCACAGGCGGGAAACTGTAATGGATGCAAAGTAAAGAATATTTATTTACATAATTTAAAAAGTTACTCCTTTAGTATATATCCCCCGCTTGACACATTCAGATTCTCTTGGGCTCACCTTGTACTCGAGACACACTGCCAAGTCACCGGATGGTTGCAAGACTCATCAAAACAATCAAGTGCTCACCGAACTCTTGATCTGAAACAAAATTTCTGGTGTGTATATGACCTCGGGCTGTTTATTAATATAAAAACGTTGCAGACAAACGGTCTCAATGCCTGTACACGCAGGTTACACTCTTATCTTGACTGGCTCCACCACGACTCTATTATTATTATTATTATTATTATTATTATTATTATTATTATTATTATTATTATTAGGGTTAATGGCCCATCGACACAACGAGGTCATTAGGGCCAATGACCCTATCATAGAAGCTGCGCCATAGTGGAAACAAGCAAGGTAAGTTTCAGGGTAAACGGACTGCTTATTTCCTGTAGTTTCAATCCTACTCACCCCTGTGAAGGGAGAGTGGAAAACCATTTAAAAAAAAACAAAAAAACCCACCCTTAGTACACCCGACTGAGATTGAACCTCGATCTCCCCGTCATTGTCAGTCTAGTGTACTGCGAGGGTTACGTCTTAGGCTACGGCCACGCTTGCGACCAGGTCGCAGTAGTGTATTACATTGATTCTTATGAGGCTGGCCACGCTTGGCGACCAGCGACAGATTTTAAAACGCTTCCGTGAGCGTTTTCAGGTCGCAACGACAAAAACGCTCGCCTCTATTTCTTATGGAGTTGGCCACACTGTCGCGAGAACACTGGACAATTGTGTGGGTTTGCTTGCGTCACCCTAGGTTAAAATGTCGACCAATAAGGTGCTCGGGACCACGCTATCACTCCTCCACTGAGCATTTTCATTAACTCTCTTGCAAACCGCCCAGTGTTTCCCGCCCGTCTGGAGTTTGACACTCGGTAGAGTACGGTACTTAGCAATGTTTGATACCGAGCTATTTATAAATGATCACCACTGTGGAATCTGAAACATCGAGACTACGCAAACAGGGATGTTAAATCCAAGCTCTGGATAGAGGTTGCGGTTGCAACAGTGGAGGGTTGGGATGAATTAAATAATGAAGAAATAAATGAACGAGGCAAGAACTTCTTTAATTAACATAAATAAAATAATAAAATCATACAATAAACAGTATACATACTAACAATAGATTGGAATGCTTGGCAAGGGCTTGGATTGCAAAGGTTGTTTCCAATCATATTAATTAATTCCACTTGGTAAATAATATTTTTTTTAAATACCGTGAACATAGCGATAAATTGCATTTTATACGTGACACCAAAAACCTTATGATTATATAGGGGCGTGTTCCCAGGTTTTTTACAAGTCTGTCCATAAGTACGTCTCTGCATATTAATGGGGTGGACACCGTATTATCTAGATTTACGTTTCTTCTTCATACTACTATGGCTAATAACACATCTTCACGCCTTGGTGCCCTGATAACTGGTCATAAAACGCGGCGACCAGGTCGCAAGCGTGGCCGTAGCGGGGCCGCCGAAGCGGGAGACTAAAGTGTTAAAACAATCCAGTTACTCATCTAAACACGAGCGCGCACAATGACTGGTATGGGGAAGAAGTCATCTACAGTAGACAGGAAAGACAGTATTTAAAACAACATTTTAATGAATTATGTTTACTTCTATGACATTAATATGACTTGTGCTGCAAAATTATCGACATCATATTATTGTTGATAAAAAAATAACTAATTCATTAACTAATTAGTTCAATATTAGGCTTATTTTTTTTTTAAATAAACAAGATATGAATTTTCGAAAGCTTTAATATATTTCTTTTCCAGATAATTTAATGGCTTATAGACAGAGAATAATGTGCCGTGAACAGAAAAAGGTTGAGAACCATTAATTAAAACTATAGTTAGTGTTAAAAAAAACTCTTCAAAATTATGTTTCACTTACTGTCAAGAACTGTGTTCCTAATTCACATAAATTATAATATTATTTTAAATGATCCACCCGAACTTAATTCCGATAGTCTAAAGGTGCGTTGTCCAAGCTGTGACAGTTACCTGTGACTGAGGCTGGAGTCGCGCGGCTACAGCTGGAACAGACCGCGCGTGGCGACACTAGCTGCATGCGGCAGTTACATGGGGTATTTACCAAGACGCGGCTCCAGCTGCAATCACCAGTCGACTTACACCTAATTTCATTGCTGAGGGAACTGCATGCTTACTATTGAGCAACAGCGTTGTCATTCTTTGGTTTTCCGTGATCAGTCTTCCTTTGAATGTGTATCAAATTTGGCAATGCTGGGCTGTCATTGTTGCCAGTAGTTGGTGCTGTTTCCTCCAGCACAGTCGTAAAGTTACAGTAGTCTGAGTCTCGTGTTCCTAATACATGGCGGCTACAGACAGGGAAAACAGGTACTTTTTGGATGACAGGGAAAACAGGGAAATGTCGGGGAATTTAACTAAAAACAAGGAAAAGTCAGGGAATTAAAAAATATGTTTAAAATATCCCATCATTTTCGCAACTAAACACTAAAACAAAAGTTAATAATACCTAAATAAAATAACATTTTAATTTTTAAAATAACCAATAAAACTTTTTATGTTTAGTAGATACAAACTTTGTTTTAATATGTGATCAATAATAAATAAAACAAAAGTAACCACCCACCATTAAAACTGAAAAAAGGTAGTCAAGGAAAATTGAAAAATGTTGCCTGGAAAACCTGGAAAAGTCAGGGAATTTCATAAAATATGTTTTGTAGGCACCCTGTAATAGCTAGCTCAAAAACATCAAACACTCATATTTTATTAGTAGGTACTCTATGTAGAAAAATATTTGTTATTGATCACATTAAGAATTTGTGTGTATGTGTTGGTTGTGTGTTTTTTTTTTGCCGTTAAGGTGTGAAATTATAGTTTTTTGTGCATATTAATATATTTATTTGAATAATAGTGTATTGTTAACAATTAAGATATAACAAACATTATGGAATCTCCGGCTTGTTACAAACAATTACATTCCAAGAGGAAAATATTAAGTAGTAAAGAAAGGGCAATGGTGTTAAGAGTCTACACCTATTTTCGTAAAGACGGAACTTGCTCAGTAAAT
>CABFWB010003904.1:11009-25444 GCA_902151455.1 Timema bartmani | reverse complement strand
GATTTACCATCTCCTGCCGGCGTGTCTGTACCTAGAGCAGTGGTCCTAGATTTACCATCTCCTGCCGGCGTGTCTGTACCTAGAGCAGTGCTCCTAGATTTACCATCTCCTGCCGGCGTGTGTGTACCTAGAGCAGTGGTCCTAGATTTACCATCTCCTGCCGGCGTGTCTGTACCTAGAGCAGTGGTCCTGGATCTACCATCTCCTGCCGGCGTGTGTGTACCTAGAGCAGTGGTCCTAGACCTACCATCTCCTGCCGGCGTGTGTGTACCTAGAGCAGTGGTCCTAGACCTACCATCTCCTGCCGGCGTGGCGCACGGGTCTAGGTTTGGCGCTGCAGGGAGATGAAGTTGCTCTCGGTGTAATCAGATTAGTGAGACTCGTGTTATATTAATAAGACTCGCTTGGAGGAGGATCAAATTAGTGTTGCTTGCTTCGCTCGTTCCCCGATTACGGGCCAGTAGCTACAAACTGTTGAGCCGCTGTTTTGTTGGCACTCAGGTGTTCCAACACACCAAACGCTTTTATCGGGGCACGCCGTGAACCTTGATGTTTTTACTCAGCCTCCTAAATAATTTTTGGTAATTATTTGTTTACTTGAAACTCTTAGATAGATATATATACAAAGCTTGGGGGAAAATCAAGCGTAATTGCACCCGATAAGCGTGAGAAGAGGATAGGAATCCTCCACACTCAAGTGCATCCGACTTTAGTTTGAACCGCGAATTAGTTAGTTGCGAGACTAGTGCTTTAGAACGTTGTGGGTCTGTTTATTATCACATTTTTTGATATTCCCTTGAATCTATCAATTTTCTTATAACCTTCAGCTGGGACGTGCCTTCAGTAACTTTATAGTAAAAATAGTTGAAAAACTACTCCTGGGTAGATGAATTGAACCGGGACATTTGGCTTACTGGGCCAATTCTACACCATTGGACTATCCAGTATTAGTCCCGTCATTTCATCACTCATAGCTAGAGCGAGAGGTAGAGTTTGTGATGGATGTCTGAGGTGTCGGCTACTACCTGTGGCTGGTGATACTATTGAATCCAGGCTTAGAATACCTTGGTTATGTTCTATGTATAAAATGGTTGGTGATTGGGTGCGTCCTAGTACCCAGATAGTGCGCTAGAGTTGGGTGTTTGACTCTGGGTGAAGCTAGTTGTAAGCAGTGTACTAAGACAAGTCTGTCTTCATATCATTGAAATAAATCTGACCATTTTCTGGCTGTTTGCTGAGGTAGGAGCGTGTGAGCAAGGTAGCGAGGAAAGCCCCCGAGGGACAAGGGAATGAGCCGGGTCTAGCTGTACTGCCCCGGGCAGGGTACATCTGCGGCCGGAGCGTGAGAATCTTGTCTTGAGACAAGACTGGCTTGACCGCGGCTACAGACAAGGATCGAACATAAACGTCTGAACATTTTAAATTTTGTAATCAAATTCTGGGATATGGAGGAGAAGCTATAGCTAGAAAATACTTTTGAAATAAGGTAGAACGTTATAATTTGACAAACGGTTAGAGAACAACTCCAGACAAATCTTAAAATTTGAAATTTATACGTGGTAATGGGATAGGGTTGTAAAGGGTTTAAAATTTCAAAAATTAATAGAAACAATTTATTTTCTGTGGGGTAGAAAACTTAACCAGAATAATTTGAAAATTTTTAAATGGTATCTCAGCATATAAGGGCAAAAGGAAGGGGGGTGTATAAAAATCCCTTTCAGGTGTGGTAGAAAATTTAAATTTGGCAAGCAGATAGTTAGACTCTTCCAGATAACATATAACAATATAACGAATTGGAGAAATGACTAGGGTAGGAGGGGGTCATCATTTTCAAAACTTCTACAAAAAACACGTCTCTCTGTGTGGTAGAGAAGTGAAATTTGCAAGTGGGCTTAGGGATTATTTCAAATAAACATAAAGGTCTGAACATTTTAAATTTCAAACTGTAATTCCAGAAGTAGTAGAAAAAACCTGTTAGGGAATATAGAAAATTAAATCTTCCAGGAATGTAGGTTGAGGGAACACACTGAATAACATTAGTATTAAATAGTTTATATCTATATAAGTGGAGGTTGGTGAAATCAGGGGTTTTAAAATTTACCAAAACTTGAAGAATAAACTATATATCATTATGATGAAAGAATTAAGTTGGGGTTGCTGGTGTAAGGACCGCCCAAACCGCGATGAATATACTTAGCACCGTGTCTTACTACTCGTTGGGGTGTAGAGTGGAAAACCATTTAGGAAAAACCACCCCCAGTTCACCCGAACGAGATTCGAACCTCTATTTCCCCGTCCTCAGCAGTCTAGCTAACTACGCTACCGAAGTGGGCCAAACAGCGATGATGAACATTCTTAAATGTAAAAATAAAGGACCAAAAAACTGAAGGGATTTCCCTCGAATTTTCCAAAAGGAAAAAAAAAAAGTTCATCTTCTATTGACCATATGATTTCACCTGATCTTAATCATCGGTAGAGCTAACTATGTTTTATCGTACTAATTTCAGCCAACTGGTCAGTTTTAATTCCGGAAGCGTGCACTGGGGGTGGTATCACTAGGTTATGATTTTCCCTCTTTTCTTCGGGTGAATTCTAGTGCGTTCCTTTTAATTTAACTCATAGCTCTCGTCACATTAGAGGAATTAGTTAATATTCAAAAGTATTTTGAATTAACCTTTACTATCTTTAACTAATTTAACCTAACCAATGCAATAGTTAAATTCTGTTTAAGTCTAGTCATGCATAAAGTATTGAACTCTAGAGCTATCATTAACAAACAATTATTTAAATCTGAAACGCACCATACATNGACGGTAGAGCGACCGTTGTTTTTGCGAATCAGGTTCACCGTACCGGGTAGTTGTAAATCGGGGGAGGTGCGCGGGGGGGGGGGGGGTGATATCCCTAGGGATTGATTTTCTGCCTTCTCCTCGGGTTCCTAAATGGTTTTCCACTCTCCCTCTACCCAAATGCGGGTTCACTTCCTCTAAATTCAACCTTCCCAATTCCTAGTCCATTAGCGTAATTAGTACTTAAGCGTATAACCCGAACGGGTAGTAAGACGCGGTGCTAAATATTATTATTATTAATATATTTATGTCGTACTTATAGTCCTACATTTTTGTGGGTATGATTTTTATTGTTTTGCAAAGCCTATTATTATTTTTAAATATAATTTTTTTTCTAAAAATAAGTTAGGATTGAACATTCTCTTAAGTGCTCATCCTTTCATGCCTTTGTAGAACTATTGTGTTGACGTGTAACAAAAGATAAATAAAAAAGTGTTCCTGTCAATAATTCTAACATTCTATCATTTCATATCACGTATATTCTGCGTGCACAGTGAATGATGGCTGAAACATTGGCACATGGATGGAGTTTTTAGATACGTTCACTATTTTCAAATCGACAACAATCTCTTACGGATTACATTAATTGTTTTAATCACTCAACGGTTACACATTCAGGGTCATTTTTCCCGTTTTAAAACATTGTTGCTTTGTAAATTTAAGTTTGGATTTATCTCTGCGACTGGTCATTAGATCCCATTCATATCTTTCCCCCTCTTTTTAATTCTGTTTCTCGTACTTGTTAAAACTCCATACAACTGTTCCAATTTGCTCTCTCTGCTTCTTCCTAACTTGTCAACAGTTCCAACTCCACATCAAGTTTACATGCACCATTCGAATTCTTAATTCTATCGTTTGATTAAAATATTGGCAAACAAACCGTATAATATTGATAAAGTGGAGAAATAGAGATCATGTGTAGCATTGGCTGCGCGAATATTAAAGTTGTATGCTCTAGTCCAAGACATTAATTTGGTTGATTTGTGGGATAACAAATTTAACTTGGGGAACACTCTTTGGTGACCGCATGGTCTACGGTACTACTCTCAGAACATAATTTATTATTATTATTATTATTATTACCGCGCTTTACTACCCGTTCGGTTTGTATGTACTTACGCAAATGTGTAATGGTAGGGGGATAAAGTGTAATGGTAGGGTGATTGCGAGATGAAATGGAGGACCTACAGTTTAACGTGGGATCCGAACCATGGTGGAGGCCTGACATTCCACACATTCACAGGTTGTGATTAATACACGTCTTGTCAGAGGTGAAGGAAGGGTTTGGCAATCAGATAAATCTGTGTCGGGACAGAGGATTGAACCCTGGAATCCCAGCACAGAAGTCTGAAACCTTACCCTTAGACCGCCAGGTCACTCCCGCAATATATTTGACTGCCGAATTTGGGGAGAGCGGGGTTCGATCTCGGTCGGGTGTACTAAGGGTAATTTTCCTTAAATGTTTTCCCATTCTTCTTCCACGCAAATGCGGCTAGATTACCTCTAAAATGATTCTTTCCTCACTGCTACCCCATTATATTAATCATCACATAATTTATTATTTATTTATATATATTTTTATATTTATTCTGTTTAGAGACCTTAAATATACGCCATTCACGCTAGGAATTACGCTCTGAAAGGTCTTTTTTTCTACCAATATCCTACTATATAATAGTTTTCTAGTAGGGAAAAAGGCCTTTCAGAAAACAATTCCTACGCTTAACAGACTTTAGCTATTGCCGACTGTGATAAGTCACCGGTTGTTAAGAAACGAATAAATGTTATTGCGAGTCTTTCCTGCTCACTTATGGATTCTCTTAAACATGAACTTTTTTTGTTGCACTTTAGGCCCAATCAAAATAATTAGATGCTTAGTTACTTGATGATATTAGAGTTAAGTTTTTGCATTGACCACTAATTTCTTGAAAATTTAAGTTATTAGAGCAAACTATTACCACTATATTCCGTTTGTCTGAAGTACATTTGAGTTTGTCACCATCGTCTGTCCTGTCTTTTTTTTCTTTGTTGCAAGGTGTAAATAATTATGCTGCAGTAGCCAATTTTAATTTTTCCCTGTTAATTGTGTGTCATCCACCGAAGTACATAACTTTGAGGCAAAATAGGGCTCGCAGGAATGTTGGAAGTTCGGCTCGCGACGTGCTTCAGCTAGAAATGAAATTTTTCTCGCAGTGGTGGCTTGCGGTGGAGGGTTTAAATTGTGGAGGCGGCACTTAGAACCTATTGTACTTTAAAATATAGTGTGTTATAGAGACGAGTGGGTTGTAAGAAGGGGGGGGGAGGGGTAGATAGGGGTAGAGACAAATATCGGGCCAACCTTAAAATTATTTTAGTTAACTTAATGATGATAAAAAATTGATGTATGATTTATGAACATAAAGACTCTACAAAGGCTCGTATTCATTTGTTTCTACTACTCTTTTTTTTTAAGCACCACGTCTTACTACCCTTTCGGGTAATACTCCCATGTACTAATTTTGGTAATTTGTTAGGGATAGGGAAAGTTGAATTTACAGGAGGTGCTACCGTATTTGTGTGGAGAGTGAGTAAAAAACAATTTAGCGAAAACTTCCCTCAGTGCACCCGAATTCAACCCCGATCTCCCTGTCTTGTGAGAGGAGCGCGTTGGACCGTGCGGCCAACTACTACTATTACTATCACTACCACTTATTATTATTATTATCATCATCATCCATTCAATCGTTTGAAATTAAACTACAGAAATAATATTTTACAATTTTCCGTCTCACATCTCTGTTTGGCTCGGCTCGGCTCGGCTCGCTAATCTGGACGCAGCTTTATGTATAGATAAAAGCAATGCATGTCAAACAAACCATGTTCAGTGGCTGCTCCACCGTAATTCAATGTCGAGACGTGAGAGCCAATATTTGGAGGGGGTGTGGCGCAACTTAACGGGTTCCATTGGTTGTGATGATCTTGCACCAACCAGGGCTGGAGACTAGTTGCTTTGTTGCTAGTACAAGCTAATAACTGTGGTATGCTCTATCCAACACTCGTGTGACCTCTCTTAACAACACTGCTGAGAGACTGGTGTTAGTACGAGCTAATAACTGTGGTATGCTCTATCCAACACCCGTGTGACCTCTCTTAACAACACTGCTGAGACTCTGGTGTTAGTACGAGCTAATAACTGTTGGTATGCTCTATCCAACACTCGTGTGACCTCTCTTAACAACACTGCTGAGAGACTGGTGTTAGTACGAGCTAATAACTGGGGTATGCTCTATCCAACACTCGTGTGACCTCTCTTAACGACACTGCTGAGACTCTGGTGTTAGTACGAGCTAATAACTGTGGTATGCTCCATTGAAAAACTACCCGATCATAACTAGTCCTGACTATGGTAAAATATGGTTCAGTGATCGAGTTGAGTTATAATCTAGTATTCACGTGGTGCGTAAACAACCAATGGCTAGTCTGGAAGCGCTTGGCACGGATGTGACATCAACTGGATTGTGGATTTGCAGGAGTTCGGTTTGATCTCTTAATAGTTTCATTTAGTATTGTAGATTAATTCTAATTACCTAAAAGCTTAGACATATATCTCAGATAAGTGTTGTTACACACCTAACTATGATAGGGCTGCGTTTCTAATTTAAATATTAACGTAGACGAGCCAACTAACTGAAATAATTTAAGTAAAATTACATTCTTAAACAGTTTTCGATTCGACCTGGAAAATTATATCTTTTATTTTTATGAATGTTATTCACATTATTATTTATCAATAGTAATAATAATAATTATTATTACTACGTATCATAACGTTATTTTAATTGCTATTAAGTTGGGGGTGTGGGATAATTGAGAAAAGGACAGTGTTTTTGCTGTTTAAATAGCAAAATATATTTTGGCCGATATAAATAAATATTGCTTCTTTAGTTTAATTTTCTTCACACGGTGATATCAACAGTTGTTTAATATCTCTCATGAGAATAGCACCATTAGATCACAAACGTTTTAAACGAAGAGATAAAGTTTTCATCAAACTACAAGACAGCCTTGACAGATATTCAACAACTGTTGATATCACCATGTGAAGAAAATTAAACTCTAGGTTTGTACTGAAGCAATATTAGATTTTGGCCAGATAAAGGTTTGCCTATTCTCGCGTCCTCTACATCCCCACCATTATGTTATCAACATTACTACTGTAAACAAATATTTTTAAACTCTGCTTGGCCGGTACAACTATTGTAAACTATCCTGGATGAGCTCACAGAGAGAGAGAGAGAGCCTGAATCTCCGTGGTAGTTACAGCCACGTGGTAATGGACCAGATCTGATCTGGACGGTACAACTATTGTAAACTATCCTGGATGAGCTCACAGAGAGAGAGAGAGAGAGAGAGAGAGTTTGAATCTCCGTGGTAGTTACAGCCACAGCAGATCTGATCGAGTTTCATTTCCCGGGCGAACCTTTTCAGGTTTCTTGGAACCTATTACGAATGGCGCTGGTTCTTTTGTTTTGAAATTGTATCGCTGTATTTATTACTGTTTTGATATGGCAAGCTTACCATAATTGGTTACACTATGACGCAGCTTATAAGATAGTCTTATCGGCTACAGTTATATTTATCACAGCTTTTTTAAAAAAATGTATAGTTCTATTTATTACAGAATATTTTTCATTTAGTATTGGTGTTTAAAAATATAACAAATCCAGAGGTCCTGTGTTTGATCCCCGGTGCATCCAAAATTTATCTGTGAACAAGGTCAAACTCAGCCTTGTGAGGACAAATGAGGAGATACTTGGATAAAGAAGTAGCAGCTCCGGTTTATAAAACTGAGATTAACGGCCGGAGAGCTCGCTATGCTGGCCACACGACACCTTCTATCCGCAGATGTTGACACTACCCTCGCCAACATACGGCGGCCGCTCGGTCGGTATAGCTCTCTTGTGAGCTCACGCCATGGAGTTTTTTTTTGTTTAAAATAAAATACTTTTGACTAGGCGCTAATAACCCTTCTGTGAACGCACCCTTTAAACCCCAACATTTCCATTTTTTCATTTTAATCTATTATGTTTTTATAGTTATATACATTATACACACACATCACTATTTCCTCAACCCCTGGAATTTTGCTTGGCAGGAAGGTAGTGGGATTGCTCTAAAGAACCATAAAAATCTAAAATTTTGAGATTTCAAAATGGGTCTTAAGGAAATGGAGGGGGGGGGGGCGGTCTATAGTTTGAAGAAAACTTTTTAGATGAGGTAGAAAATTATTATTTAGCAAAGAGGTTAAGAGAACTACATATAACCAAATTACTAAGAGTGAATTGGTGAAAAAGGTTTAGGAGAGGGGGTTCAAAATTTTAAAACTAATAGTAAACTACTACTTCCCAATTTGGTAGAAGACAGACAATTGGCAGGGAGGTAAATCTCTCCACATAAATATTCAGGGCTGAAAATGGTAAATTTTTTATTGGAACTTTAGGAAATGGGTGGTGTTGGTGGAGGGGTGGGAGGGACCTATTAGGTGTGGCGGTAAATTTAAATTTATGGGTAGGTTCGGTTCTTTCAAGATTCCTAAAACTAAAATAAAAACACTTTTTGGTGTGATATAAGGTAGAAGCTCGACTTGTAAATCAATAGACATTCTCGGATACCTGAATGACGTATGAACATATCGGATTTCAAATTTTAGGGAATCCGGGAAATGGAAGAGCTCAAAATTGATACAACAATTACTGAACACTACTTTTCTGTGTGATTTTTACCAATTTTAACGTTTATACTATTTTTATATTTACTTTCTGCCCTTTTTAACATTTTCCCCTTTTTATCCTTTAAATATTTTTTGTCTTATTACTTACCTTTAAAAAATGAATTTGATTAATTTTTTTATCCTTTTTGACCTTTTTATACTTTTTATCCCTATTATATTCCTTCCTGTCAAAGACGGGTACTTAACGGAAGGTGGGGTGCTAGTGAGCGCCAGTTTAGTGCATTAACTTTGCAGTTTTTATAGCATAAACATTTTTTGGCAAAAATAGATAAACTATTTCTTCTATAGAAACATAGAGTTTAGTTTTCTGCACATGCTAATCTAAAGAGTTCTTGAATATCTCTCATGAGCATATCATAGCGGCATTTGGTGACAAACTTTTTAAATGCAGAGAAAAAGTTGTCACTCAATTCCAGGACACCCTTGACAGATATTCAAGAACTGTTGAGATTAGCATGTGCGGAAAACTAAACTCTATGTTTCCATAGAAGAAATATTTGATTTATTTTGTCCAAATAAATGTTTATGCTATAAAAACTTCGAAAATACTTCCCTAAACTCACGCTCACTAGCACCCCACCTTAACGGAAAAAGGTGTGAATTTTTTAATCGAAAAAAGAAAGTGCGAAAATAATAAAAAGGGTAAAAGGGCAAACAGCGTTTAGTGGTCATAAACGGCAAATAGTTGCTTAAAATGGTAAAAACGTTAAACAGCGTAAAAGGGGTAGACTAAAGTAGTAAAAAAATGTATAGCAAGGTTTGTTTACTTTTCACGTTTATTTCCCCTTTTGAATTTTTAACAATTTTTTTAAGGTCTACCTTATTGCCTTTATCAGCCTTTTTAGCCTATTAAACCTTTTTACTTTTTTTTAATAGGTTTGTTTTACTTTTGACCCTTTTTGACATTTTTACTTGTTTCCTATTTCTACCCCTAACTATTCACCCGGACAAAGTCGGGTACTTCATGCTGGTTATATAATACGAAAGCAAATTGAGTCATGGCACATAACTAACATACACAATTCCATCCTATCATTGGCTAAAAAATAGTTTCTAATTCCTTGTTCCTCTTTTCTTTTTTTTAGGTGAGTAATTGTGCCATCTCTTACCGTCGTCTTGCAAGAATCTGGTGAGCTAATATCCTCATTAAGACTCATGATAGTAATTAGATAAGTATGTTTTGTATAAACGTCACTATCCATGCACCGGTGGTCGAATGATCTAAGACTTCAGTCGCGCAATAGGCATGATTGCCGGTGACGAGGTGGTCTAAGGCCGGGGTTAGGATCTTGGTCGTTTGCACTGAGGGTGGAATTTATATTTGATGTACAAATATTTTCGTGGAGAGAACAAAAGGGAAAACAATTGTGATAATCATCACCACCACTGCATTCGGCCACGATTAGAACAGTCCTCTCGGCCCGTCTATAACACCTAACTAGAACAGTCCCTCATACAGTATCCTCTCGGCCCGTCTTTAACACATAACTAGGAGAACAGTCCCTCCTACAGTATCCTCTCGGCTCGTCTATAGCACCTAACTAGGAGAACAGTCCCTCCTACAGTATCCTCTCGGCCCGTCTATAACATCTAAGTAGGTAAACGTGGCAAGGCAACCTGAAGTCTTCATTAGAATACAGTGGTACTGTTTTACTATATTTTAAAAACAACAAAAATTAGAAAAACTAAAATCCAAATTTCATTTTTTCTGATTGAAAAAATCAGTAAACCTCACTACCATTATTTTTTCTGTTTGCAACGCAATCGCGTATCTAATTTTCCCGTTAATCGGCCTTGAGTTGGGCATTTAGATGAAAAATGCGTCGAAATATTGAGTTGTATGTCTACATTTTAATTTTCATTAATATACTTTTATGTATTCATACAACTCATGTGATCTGTGTAGCGGTTAAGTTGCTTAAAAATAACACTGATAAAATTGTAAAATGTTAACAATTTTTGTCACAAAAAATGTGTTATTTTTAAAAGGCCCTTCTTATGAAAATTGGACTGTATTTAGATACAGTAAAACCTTGGATTGCGAGCATAATTCGTTTCGTAAACGTGTTCGTAATACAAAGCACTCGTATATCAAAATGAATTTCCCCCATAAGAAATAATGGAAACTCGGATGATTCGTCCCACAACCCAAAAATATTTAATCTAAAAATGATTAATACCTTTTTTATTTTCGTTATTTAAATGTAACTGTACTGTAATCAAATTTATTAATTAAATTTAATGGTGGCTGGTGTGAGGTGGACGAGAGAGATAGGAGGAGGTGGGTTATTGTTTAGGACGACTTTCACTGTCACTAACGGAATCACCGCTATATGTTGGCTCACTCAAATATTTTCATTTTTGTGCGACTTTAACAAAGAACCTATCCAATGACACTGCTCAGCAGACAAAGCGTAACCATAGTACTACTCGTATTGCAAGATATCGCTCGTTTATCAAGTTAAAATGTATTGAAAATTTTTGCTCATCTTACAAAACACTCGCAGACCAAGTTACTCGCAATCCAAGGTTTTACTGTACATCTATTGTGACAACATAAAATATAATTGTGGATTTTATAGAAAACAAATATGCTTATAATCAGCTGTTTGAAGTTAACGTTGCAAAGCCATCTTGGGTCAACAGGGAACAAACAAAGATGTAGGTTTTGTTTGTTACATCTTGAATTCGTCAACATCAAGATTTGTAGTTTTTACACCACTGCTGGTATAAAAGAATGATTGCATTTAGTAGTGGAACGACTTGATCTGTTGAACCTAGTCTTGAAACTGGTTACCGGTTGTACAGCGTTGCCACATTTCACTCTCTTCCCCTCTCTATCAAACACCTGTTAGACGAGATGATCCTACGGTCACGTCTCTCGTTTTAACTAAAGTGGGCGGACGAGTCGACCCCTTTCACCCACCCCTCCCCCTCTCAAACCATGGATTAACTTGTCAAAACCAGCTTTAAGGGCTCATGGGTGCAGAAGAGCTTTATGAATGAATATTGTAGCGGATTTCGAGATAGTAAACCTAGGCCGGTGCAGGATGTGTGGCTTTGTTTGGGTATTCGTACGAGAATGAAATATTTAGAAATGAAAGCAAGAAACTCTTTTTAACTGTTTTAGTGACTAGAATGGACTATAATACATTTTTATTTAGAAAAGTAGAACATATGTTACAAAACAACCTTACAATATTTAAAGCCGTGCACTATAGTTAACTTTTTATTGTTTGTTTTATTGTTTCCATGGCACGTTGGATCGACCCCGACTTGATGTACTGATCTATTATATAATTTGTATTTTTATTCTAATATGGAACAAACGACTGCACATGTTCTGAGATTATTTCCTCATTATTGGTTTTGTAATTGTAAGGAAGTTGCGATAAATGATTACCAAACCATTACTAAAGTCTGTTCAGTGTAGGAATTGTTTTCTGAAAGGCCTTTTTTCCTACCAGAAATCTATTATATAATACGATATTGGTAGGAATAAAGACCTTTCAGAGAGTAATTCCTACCGTGAATGGAGTATATATTTTCTATCGAGCGTTTGTAGCTTTTTATTACTCGAGATTACTGTAGCTTATTTTACCTGCTTCTCAACTAGCCACCCGTCCGTAATACTGGCCTTTTTTTTTCAACAAATTAACTAACACTAATGGGGTGAAGATGAAGGTGTAATATGGGGGAATTGTGACCATATTTGTGTTGAGAGTCTGGGAAATTATTTAAGGAAACAATACCTTGGTACATCCAGCTGGGTTCTGACCCCTGACCTCTGTCATTGACAAAACCAGACAATACGAGACTAAATCCTTGGTCCTCGTGCCCAAGTGTGCGAGTAAGTAACCCGGTATGGTTACTAAGCCGATCCCGTGTCTTACGATCTGATTGGCTCTTGAACGACGATATCCACGCGAACCCTTATTTCTCAAAGGAACATTGATTGTAGTTGATGGATATATTATCATACTAGCTGTTGCCCGTCGCGGCTTCGTCCGAATAAAAGTTTAAACATTAGTATAGTAAAACTAATGTAAAATCAAAGGTTGGGAATAGTCCTATATGTTATTCCAGGACATACTCTACCTACGTACCAAGTTACATTCGAATCCGTTCAGCAGTTTTGACGTGATTGAGTAACAAACATCCAAACACACAAAACTTTCGCATTTATAATATTAGTAAGATTATGATAAAATTATTACTCAATATTAACAAATCTTTATTTTCCATTTATAATGTATTGAATGCTTTAATTTAATTTGAAATTCTGATGGGAGGGGGAGGCGGGGGGTCCAAACCCCCCCTATTTGTCTCGGCTCCGTGCTAAGTATTAAGTGTGGCTACATCCAATAACATTTTATTTTATTTTAGAATTAATTATTTAATTATTTTTAGTGTGTTATCTCTAGTAAACACAGGTCATACCAGTTTTGACAATGCACGGTAAGAATATTTTAGAACAAGTTCAAATTATCACTGCCATCATGTATTCCTACTTCACGTCTGTAGCTGTTTTTTTTATGGATTGTAATAATCAATGTCGATGGTGATTATATTGCTTTTTTTCAATGTTGACAGCATTTTTTTTAGAATATTCTTTAAACCAACCCATTTCTTTAGATTTCACTCTATCCCAACGCGTTTCGTTATATTTAAATAACGAACCTAGGCTATCTGGCTACTTTAACATGTACTACCTAACTACCTAGGCTTAACCTAGTTTAAAATAAATATTTTCTCTATACCTTGGTGTAATTATGTTAGCCATGTTAGTTAAACCTCACCGTAACTCTAAAACACCCGTATCTCAGACCTTTAATTTATCACCAAACGATGGAAATAATCCAAATTTCACAGATATATCTCTCTCTGCCTGGACTATCAATATGGCCACTCAGATTAGTGGGCAGATGCGCTACCGACCGAGCTAATTTGCATCAGCATTCTCTCACGACTCTGGCTGCGGGAATGTCCACGTCGCCACAGTGTTGGTCTCATCAAGCTCTGTCAGAAACATTGTTATGAAAGAGTGACAGGTGTGCGTGTGACATCTCCTTGGGGACTAGAATAGACTTTCAGCCAGCCAAACACAACAGGGATAGCGTCGTGCTCGCCAGTCGCCAGTCGCCAGTCGCCAGTGGGGAGTGAGCATCGCCTCGGGAGATAGCATGTTGACTAATAGACTGACTGACGACTACCTGGGTTTATTGCATCAGGGGGATTACCATATCATCTGACTGCTTTTAAAGTTACAAAACTGATTTCTAAAGTCAGCTGCCACTATTTATATATATTGTCACTGCCTATAAAATAAACTGTGTACTCTTGTTTTTTTATTAAATATATTTTCCTATCGTACTCTTACTGTATTTGATATTTGCAACAGTTTAGCTACTCTCATATCATACATGTTATGCAGTTGTTACTTTTAACCGATAACTAGCGTGGTGGTTACAGACAAGGAAAAGTCAGGGAATTCTTTGATGTCAGGGAAAATGGGGAACAAAAATAGTCTGACTAATTTTGCAGCTAAACATCTAAACAAACGGGAGGGATTTTGTCTGTTGATGTGTGCATTGCCTTGATACGCCATTCTTAACACGAGTTGATTGTACAGTGTTTGTTTTATAAAACATCTACACAGGGACACAAACAATACCACCCGCCTCGGTGGTGTAGTTAGCTGACGCACTAGTTTCGTGTTGAGCCAGACTGCAGAGATCAGGGGGAGATCGAGGTTTGAATCTCGTTCGGGGGAACTGGTTTCTCTCTCAAATAATGGTCTTACACTCTCCCTACAC